>MU225702.1:22382-44930 GCA_018584345.1 Thuja plicata
TATATATATATATATATATACTTTTCAAATTAAAAATTACTAAAAACCATTAATAGAACTTTATAATAAAAGTAGAAATATACATACTCTAATTAAAAAGTTTATTAATTAATTTTATAAACTAATACTACTAAATTAAACTTAATTTGAAAATTATTAATAAAATGAATAAACTAAATAACATATAAATTTAACCTAAATTAAAATTTTATTAAAATTAATAAATTAATTAACAATTTGATTTAACTAAATTTAAAATAATTATTAAATAACTTTATTTTAAAAACATTAAATATTAATTAAAATATTTAAGAAAAATAATTTAGAAAAAACCAAAACTTTTGGGGAGAAGTGAACTGGCATGCTTCCCCCCACCCTCCCTTACACTACGGTGGCTTCGGCTCCCATTGGCAGTCTGAACTACTGTAGCAGCTCGGCTACCAATGCTACCTTACGATAGTGCAGACTGCCGAGGTAGCCTTGCTGCATACGGTAGCTTGGCTGCTACCACGGCTTGGCCTTGCCACTGGGGATGGTGTGGTAGGATCCACCTCCCCCAACTTACATTTTATTTTATTTTTTTCATTTTTTTTCAGTGCAATTTCTAATCTCAAAAAATGTGAAGAGGTAAAAAACGTTTTTCTCATCTTTTTTTTTTTTTTTTGTCTTTTCTCAAGTTTTTGTTTTTCACTATGTTTTGTTTAACACTAAAACAACAAGATTTTTTTTTTTAAATTTAAATTTTCAACAATAGGAAGATCCTCAAATAATTTAATTTTGGACAACATAGTCTCTCTATAGTCCATATTTTAATTTTTCTAAAATGTAGACCTTTCATAGGGAGATTTAAATAAAAAATTTGACAACATAACCCTACTACAGTAAAGATTTAATTTTCTCTAAAATATAGATCCATAGGTTTTCTAAATACCCATATAAGCAAAAACATCAATTAACTCATAATACATGCAAATACAAAATTACCAATCACAAAGAGGCAAAATTTTCAACCAAAATAGAAATCACCAAGGGTTTCAAACCCTACCTTAAATTCAATAACATATCTGATAACCGAAGCCCTTAAAGAAAGAAGAACCCCAAAATCCTCCAAGCCTAGATTCAACAACAGATCCGGAGCAACAACAGTCTGAAACAATGATCCCAAAAATTATTCCAAGCTTCCCAAAACAACAAATTTCACCCAAAATGCCCAAATCACAAAAATTCCTCCAAATCCTTCAACCTTCTCCAAAACCTATATTCTCCCTCAAATGAAAAGAAAATCCCCCATAGAGAGAATCAACTTTCCCCCTTTCATGCAATCTAAGAAAACAAACACTCCACTCAACTCAGTTAACTCAACCTTCTTAATTGAAAGAAAATCCTAATTAATTAAATAAAAATAACTTTTATTGTGCAACTCCTACTTTGACAATTAAAAACAACTTACATTTGAGTTCAAGTTTTAATTTCAAATAAATCCAAAATTAAATTAAATATTTAATTAAATCTAAATATTTAAATATTTGGACTTTAATTAATTCTCTTAATTAAATATAGATATTTAATTAATTTTAATTAATTAAATACCCTATATTTAATATTCAATTTCCAATAATAATCAATTCAATAAATAACATAGTAAATCAAACAAATAGCAATACACACAACTGAGACCAATCAAAGTAAAACCCAAACACACACAAGGAAGGGATCCATGAATTTATGTCAACTAGATAAATTCAGGTAGGGTAGACAAACTAATTATTGTCCAATATTAGGAAAAATAGGTTTAGGGTAGGGTTTTAGGTCTGACAGTTAACTCCCCTATTTACCATTGAGATGAATATACAGGCACACTCACTCCTACCAATTCAGGGAAGACGATGCCCAGTACCTGCAAACTTGACATCACATGAAACAAGCATGTACATCTAATATAAATATAGAAAACAATGATAGGGATTGGTCAATCGTGTGGATCTCGCAATGCAAGTAACTATGTCTCCATCCTCTACCACATCAAACACGCTAATAAGAAACTAACACATGATAACCATACACATGCAAGTATGGGGTAAGTAACATCACAGTTCCAATACAAACATATAAAATACCATCATCATCTATCTAATCAAGACATGATATACATATAAATGTCATGATCCAAAATCACCAACCCACTGAAATAATAAATTCTCACATGACATGTAGTCTAAAAGAATTCAACAATCAACTAAAATAATAGCCTAAAAGAGTTCGGCATCAGAAATTGAAACAAAACTATGGGTGGGTATCACATCCAACCCCCCTAGGATTAGGCTTACTCTTGGAAGCCTGTGAAAAAATAGGGATACAAATCCTATAATCTCATTGCATCCTTCCAAGTCATTGATGAATCATCATTTGGGTCCCATTGGACCCTTACCTGCTCAATGGTACGACCCCTGAGGGTCAAATCCTACTGCTGAAGAATACGAATGGGCTCCAAAGCCAGCTATCTGTCCTCTACCTATAACATATTCCAATCAAGAACATGCACAATATCTGGAATATAGCGTCTAAGAATAGAAATATTGAAAACATCATGAGCATGAGATAGGTTGGTTGACAAAGCAAGATGATATGCAACTGGTCCTATCCTCTCTAAGATCTCAAATAGCCCAACAAAATGAGGTGCCAACTTCAAAACCTTTCCATAATGGATTGGACACTTCCATGGGCGTACTCTCACAAAAAATCTATCCCCAATTGCAAACTACATATCCACCTTGTGAGCATCTGCATACTTCTTCTGTCTATCCTATGCAGTGACCAAATGCTCATGAATATGCTCTACCCGCTGCTCCATATCTCGAAGCATCTCTAGACCAAGGAGAATATGGTCCTCCAATCTATCCTGACTCAAGGGTGTATGAAAAGGACATCCATACAAAGTGCTGAAAGGTGACATGCTAATAGATCTATGACAACCATTGTTATGTGCAAACTCAAATAGATACAAATAATCCTCCCAATGAGTCTATGTTGTTGGAGATTTGTTTCTATGCAGTTGATTGATTGTATGTTTTTCATTGATGACAACATATAATATACAGTAGTGATTCTGTATGTACTTAACAGAATGATGATATCAAGCCTTGCATGGATATATTTAGGTTGTAGACATTTTTAGTATGTTATGCTCATACACGTAGACTCAGATATGATGTTTCAGTCAAGTTGTGTAATTTTGTTATTGGCGGTTACAGTTCTGGAAGAGTATCTATTCAGAGCTGACGTATTTAATGTGTTTCTTGAGTTGCACCTATCTTTAGGATATGTGTGTGTATATTCATGATTATTTATGAGTTAACTATGTTTGTTTAAACGTGCCTATCATGTAACAGTAGGGTCGTGCTATTTGAGATGATTTGGTGAAGCCGACTTAGTGAAGTGTCGCGTCTGTTCAGTTTGTGTTGCACGGACTTAATATTGTTTGTGTGCTTAGTTAAGCTGAAAAAGATGTTTTTTTAGTGTTTCCATGAGCCAACATGACCTTCTACTTTGAGGAAGATACTTATATAAAGTCATTTGTAATACACTAAGTGTGAATGATATGAAAAGAGATAGAAAATGTACAGAGAAGAATATCAGTTACGGTTCATTCATCAAGAGTCTATGTGAAGAAGTAATAGAAGATTATAATACAATGGATCTGATCAAGAAAGCAGGTCTACTCTATAGTTCATCATCAGATATAGTGCATATCTGTTCTACAAAAGGTTGTAGCCTTCACCATTGAAGCAGTGAGCTTTTGGATAGTGAGTCCTCACCCCTAATAGGGTTATTTGTAAAAGACTCCTAATAGGGTCAGACCCTTAACCAGGTCACTATACTTATTTCTTTGTAAATAAAAACTCCTAATAGGGTTGCAAGATCTTCTAATAGGGATTACTATAAACAAGTATAGTTCATTGTGGGTGCTGATTCCCACCGGGGTTTTTACCATTTGGTTTCTCTGTAATCAAATTGTGTGTTGTGTATTGTGTTATCTAAATGAGCATTTACTTTATTGTATTATGAAGTTAATAAGATAAAAATAAATTAAAGTTACTGATAACTGATTCACCCCCCTCCCCCTCTCAGTTATCCTTTAGGACTATTCTAACAATTGGTATCAGAGCCAAGTGCCTTGGAGAAGAAGCCTAACAACTTAAGGTAGATCAGATGTCTTACTTCAAAAAAGAGAGCCTTAAGTTTGATGGAGAAAATTATCTGGATTGGAAAAAAAAATGATAACCCATCTATAGTGTGTTGGTTTTGATATCTTTGAGATAGCCACACAAGAAGTTGTTATTCCCTCTTTAAAATATCTATTAAGAGATGATGCTACTAGTAAACAGAAGGATACATTCATAGCTAATGCAGTTGCCAAAGAAGCCCTTATAAGCGCACTATCTGACAATGAATTTTTTGAGATCAAGAAATTAGACAAGGCATACACAATATGGAAATATTTAGAAGACATCTTTGAAGGAGATATTCAAGAAAAGAATGCACACATGAAGACATGGAAAAGGAAATACAACATTCTTGAGATGTTACCTGAAGAGAACATTAGAGCCTACAATCAAAGGATAAATGAAGAAGTCTCTAGAATCAGAAACAATGGTGGAGAAATATCAGAAGAAGATATAATGGAAAAGTTTTTGACTACCTTAACATCAGACTATGAAAACAAGATAAGTATTCTAGAGGAAACCATGCAATTCTCACAAGATTTCAATAGAGAGACTTTGATCAGCAAAATCTCTGCATTTGAGATATGAAGATTGAAGACTGAACCTAAAAGTGAAACAACTTTCAAAGCATCAGTTCATTGTAAGAAATCCTTACACATCTCTAGCCATAATGAGAAAGAAGAAGTTGATGAAGAACTAGAATATATCATTACTATGATGGCTAAAAGACAAAAGAAAGGAAAAGGAAAATATGAAGGACAACTTCCATTCAAATGTTTTTCATACAACAAGATTGGTCACTTTGCATCTAAGTGTCCCACAAGAGTCAAGAAGTTCAGATCAGATTACAAACCTAAATATAAGAAGGAATGTTACCATGCTGACGAAGGTGTAACTGATGAAGATTTAGGAGAGGATGAAATTGGATTCATTGCCCTTAGAGACATGGAAAAGTTTCTTGAGGAAATGGACATTGTAGATGAAAAAGAAGAACAAGAGTTAGCCCTAATTTCCAAAGCAGACATCAGAACAAATTGGATCATTGACAGTGGATGCTCACACCATATGACAGGTGACAAAGATATATGTTTTCATTTAGAAAAATACAAAGGTGGTATGGTCAGATTTGGAGATAACACTCCTAAACCTATCATAGGTAGAGGTTTTATCATTTTGGATGGAAAGAACAAGATAGATGATGTTCTATATGTTGATGGATTACATCATAACTTGCTAAGTGTTGGACAACTACTTGACAAAGGTTATCATTTGGAGTTCAAAGACAACAAGTGCATCATTAACAACAATGATGGAGACATGATTGCATCAGGCTCCAAAACAAAAGGTAATTTTTTTCATCTCAATTCAGATGTAAGTAGTTTTGTTGCAAAAGTGGATGACAGTTGGTTATGGTACAAGAGACTCTATCATATCAATTTTGATAACATAATAAAGATAAGTAATGTCAAGGAAGTAAGAGATCTTGCAAGTATAGTAAGACCAGTTGACACAATGGGCAGGGAATCTGTTATGGGAAAGCATGTAAGGAGTTCTTTCAGGATCAAGCAGAACTCAGCTAAAAACAAATTGGACCTAGTGCATATAGATTTATGTGGTCCTACCCAAACAAGATCATACTACGGAGAAAGGTATTTCATTTTTTTTGTTGATGATTTTTCAAGGATGATGTGGGTTGTGTTGTTAAAAGAGAAGTCTGAAGCCTTTGAGAAGTTCAAAATATTCAAAGCTAAGGTTGAGAATGAATCTAGATTAAAATTCAAATGTCTAAGATCAGATAGAAGAGGAGAGTTCACCTCTGATTAGTTTTATGAGTACTGTGAAGAGCATGGAATAAAAAGACAGTTGAGTGCTCCTAGAACCCCTCAATAGAATGTGATTGCAGAAAGGAGGAACAATATTATACTTGATACAATGCGCACTATGATGATTGAAGGAAAAGTTGCGCACACATATTGGAGAGATGTAGTAAATACAATAGTCTATACTATCAACAGAACTAAATTGAGACCAGGCACAGATAAGACGCCATATGAACTTTGGTTTGGTAATGTACCTACAGTGAAGTATTTAAGAATTTTTGGCAACAAATTCTACATCAAGAGAGATGATGGTGTTGGTAAGTTTGATGCTAGAAGTGATGAAGGTATTTTCCTTGGTTACTCTACAAAAATCAAAGCATATAGATGTTTCAATTTGAGATTGAAAAAGATAATTGAAAGTACTCATGTAAAAATTGATGAAAAGTTTATGGTTCAAGAGAGGTACTATGAATATGCACCTATGATTGAAGATGAACCTAGGCCTAGCAATAAAAATACTGTTATTGAAGAAATGTTTGATTGCATTGATGTCTCATGCAATGATCTTGAATCAAGCAGAGAAGAATCATAGATTACAGAAGAAGAAGTAACACCTAATGTTCCTAAATTCACATCAAGATACCACTCTAAAGATGATATCATTGGAGATCAGAGCAGCAGTGTTTTGACCAAATCAAAAGAAAAAAGTCTGTCAATAGATGAAGAGGTATGTTTACTTCCACATATTGAACCCTTAAGTGTTGAAGATGCTTGTAATGATTCTGATTGGAAGAATGCAAAGAAAGAAGAATTAGATCAGATAATTAAGAATGAGACATGGAAATTGGTTCCTAGACCCAGTGACAAAAATGTAATTGGAACAAAGTGGATCTTCAGAAACAAAATGAATGAAGAAGATACATAAGTAAGAAACAAAGCAAGATTGGTATGTAAAGGATATGCCTAGAGAGAAGGAATAGACTACACTGATACATTTGCTCCTATGAGAAGACTAGAAGCCATTAAATTGTTCTTGGCCTATGCAACATTCAAAGACTTTAAAGTTTATCAAATGGATGTAAAGTCATCTTTTTTGAATGGTGACTTGAAGGAAGAAGTCTACATAGAACAGCCTGAAGTATTTAATTTTTCAGATAAACTAGACATGGTAAGTAGACTGAAGAAAGCACTCTATGGTCTTAAACAAGCCCCAAGAGCTTGGTATGAGAGACTTGATGGTTATCTTACAAAGATTGGATTCAAGAAAGGTGCAGTAGATTGTAACCTATTCACAAGAGAGACACTTTATGGATTACTACTAGTTGCCATTTTTGTTGATGACATTATCTTTGGAGGTAATGACAAGCTTAGTGCAGCATTTGCAAAAGAAATGTAGAATGAATTTAAAATGAGCATGATTGGTCCTATAAAATACTTTTTGGGACTAAATGCAAAGCAGACAGATAAAGGTATATTCATTAATCAGTCAAAATATGTGAAGGAAATATTGAAGACCTTCAAGATGGAAGACTGTAAGCCTGTATGAACTCCTATGATAATAGGAAACAAGCTTTCAAATGATGATGATTCCACAGTAGTTGATAAGACATTGTATAAATCTATGATTGGAAAACTCATTTATCTAACTCAATCTAGACATATCTAATGCAGTTGGCATTGTTGGAAGATTTGTAGCTGAACTCAAGCATAATCACCTAATGGCAATCAAGAGGATATTTAGATATCTAAAAGGAACTATAGACTATGGTTTATGGTATCCTAAATTAGAGAATGTAAAAATTCATGTGTATATAGATGCATATTGGGAAGGTTGTATTGATGATAGGAAGAGTACTTCAGGAGGAGAAGTATTTATTGGAGATAGGTTGGTTTCTTGGATAAGCAAGAAGTAGAACTGTATTTTTTAGTCAACAGCAGAAGTTCAATATGTTGCATCAACACTAAATTGTTCAACCATGGTTTGGATCAAGCAGATGGTTAAAGACTTTGGTATTCAGGTTGATTATCCTATTTTTATTCACTGTGATAACACTAGCACTATTAACATGTCTAAGAACCCTGTGATGCACACAAAGAAAAAACACATAGAGATCAAGTACCATTTTCTTAGAGAAAAGGTTGTAGAAAAAGAAGTGAAATCGGATTATGTGGGCACCAAAGAACAGTTGTCAGATATTTTGACAAAATGTTTATCAAAAGATACTTTTAAGTATCTTAGAGAGAAGTTGGGAGTAATTCCCTCTCCTAAGTCTGATTAGAGAATACAGGAAGAACATAAGTCCTTTGTGACTGATAAATGGTTGACTACTCTACTTCTGGAGTAGTACCTGTGCCTAATGGTTTATGGCACCCTTTGCCATTGATTTCAAAGGGGGAGTATATAGTAAGGGGGAGCATATACTCTGGGGGAGAACAAAAATAGTCAGAAGAACTGAAGCAGTGTAGAGAAATATTTTATGAGGATATTGAGAAGATTATAAAAGAAAGAGGACACCATGAACAGAGGATATTTTTAAAATCATATGTTGCCATCAATGTCAAATGGGGATATTATTGGAGATTTGTTTTTGTGCAGTTGATTGATCGTATGTTTGTCATTGATGACAACATATAATATATAGTAGTGATTTTGTATGTACTTAACAGAATGATGATATCAAGCCTTGCATGGCTATATTCAGGTTGTAGACATGTTTAGTATGTTATGCTCATACACGCAGACTCAGATATGATGTTTCAGTCAAGTTGTGTAATTTGGTTATTGGCAATTATAGTTCTGGAAGAGTATCTGTTCAGAGTCGATGTATTTAACGTGTCTCTTGAGTTGCGCCTATCTTCAAGATATGTGTGTGTATATTCATGATTAGTTATGAGTTAACTATGTTTGGTTAAATGTGCCTATCATGTAACATCAGGATCGTGCTATTTGAGATGATTTGGTGAAGCTGACTTAGTGAAGCGTTGCATTTGTTTAGTTTGTGTTGCGTGGACTTAATATTGTTTGCATTCTTAGTTAAGCCAAAAATATGTTGTTGAAGTTTTTCCATGAGCTGACATGACCTTCTACTTTGAGGAAGATACTTATAGTAAGTCATTTTTGATACACTAAGTGTGAATGATATGAAAAAGAGATAGAAAATGTACAGAGCAGAATATCAGTTGTGGTTCATTCATCAAGAGTCTATGTGAAGAAGTAGTAGAAGATTATAATGCATTGGAACTGATCAAGATAGCACATCTAGTCTACAGTTCATCATCAGATATAGTGCATATCTATTCTACAAAAGGTTGTAGTCTTCACCATTGAAGCCGTGAGCTTTTGGATAGTGAGTCCTCACCCCTAACAGGGTTATTTGTAAAAGACACCTAACAGGGTCAGACCCTTAACCAGGTCACTATACTTATTTCTTTGTAAAGAACAACTCCTAATAGGGTTGCAAGATCTTCTAATAGGGATTAGTATAAACAAGTATAGTTCATTATGGGTGCTAATTCCCACCGGGGTTTTTACCATTTGGTTTCCCCGTAATCAAATTGTGTGTTTTGTACCATGTTATCTAAATGAGCATTTACTTTATTGTAATTTAATAAGAGAAAAATAAATTAAAGTTACTGATAATTGATTCACCCCCCCTCTCAGTTATCCTTTGGGACTATTCTAACATATCTATCCATGACATACATCCTCAACATATCCTCTAGCACATGATTAACCCACTCTATCTGTCCATCAATCTCATGATGGTACGCCAAACTAAAATTTAATTGGGCACCAAGATCGTGCTATAATGAGGTCCAAAATGCAAAAGTGAACACAGGATCTCGATCTGAGATAATCCTTCAAGGAATACCATGTAGTTTCACAATATCTTGCAAGAAGACTCTAGCTATTGAAGTCATTGTATAGGATATCCTCATAGGGGAGAAATGTGCCACCTTAGTTAACCGATCAATAGTCACCATGATAGCATCATGTCTACAAGGAGTCAAAGGTAACCCAGCTATGAAATCCATCGATATGATATCCCACTTCTAGGATGGAATGAGATTTTGCTGTAAAATCCCTGCTAGATGCTGATATTCTACCTTAATCCTCTAACAATCTAGGCACCTAGCTACAAAATTAGTGATGTCATGCTTCATACCAGACCAATGGTAGAGTTTTTGAAGGTCTACGTGTATCTTCTTGACACCAGGATGTGCCGAATAAGGTGCACGATGAGCCTCAGATAAAAATAATGTACATAGATCATCTGATGGTGGTACATAAATATGGCTCGTGTGATGCAAAAGACCATCCCACTCCATTAAAAATCCTAAAAATCTACCCTCCAAAGGTCTCTCCGACTCAATCTCTGACTTCACCTCCTAATACACAGTATCTCTAGGAAGTGCTTGGAGAATCCTACTCTGCAAATCCATACTCAAATTTAATGCTAGAATAGCATGTCTCTTATGACTCAAATAATTAGCTACCACATTCTCCTTACCCTGAATATACTTGATCTAAAAGTCATACTCACAAAGAAACTCCATCCACCTTTTATGTCTAGCATTCATATTAGGTTGGGTAAAGATATATTGTAGACTGCGATGATCACTGTGAAGCTCAAACCAATGTCCTAACAAGAAATGTCTCCATTAGAATAATTAATGAAACACTGTTTCTAACTCAAGATCATGTGTAGGGTAGTTCAACTCGTGATCCTTGAGCTTGTGAGATTCATAAGTAATCACTCGTCCCTCTTGCATAAGTACTACTCCAATTCCCTCCAATGAACCATCAACACAAACCATAAAGTCACCCACTAGATTAGGTACTGCTAAGATAGGTGCACTAGTCAAATACCCCTTAAGGTTTTGAAAATGCTCTTCACACTTCTCTGTCAAAACAAACTTCTTCCCTTTCCTTTGAAGAGAAATGATAGGATATGCAACCCTAGAGAAGTTCTTAACAAACCTGTTATAATATCCATCTAGACCTACGAAACTACAAACCTCAGACACGTTAATGGGTGCTATCCACTTCACAATTGCATGTATCTTTGAAGGATATACTGAAATACCTTCTCCATAAATCACATGAGCTAGGTATTGTACCTCCAACTAAAAGAAATCACACTTTGCCGAGTTGGCATACAACTGATTTTACCTTAGGCAATGCAATACCTATCATAGATGCTTTTCATGATCTTCTATGGATTTAGAATATATTAGTATATCATCCAAGAAGACAAGAACAAAGTGATCTTAATACTTATGAAATACCCCATGCATAAATCACATGAAAACTGATGCAACATTCATCTAGCCAAATGGTACCACTGTGAACTCATAGTGCCCATAGCAAGTGCGAATGCAGTCTTGTGGATATCTGCATCCTGGATACACAATTGGTGATACCCTGATTTGAGATCAATCTTTGAGAACACCTTGGCTTTCTTAATTTGATCAATAAGGTCATCAATCCTTGGAAAATGATACTTATTCTTGATCGTTACCTTGTTCAATTATCTATAGTTAATGCGCAAGTGTAACGATCCATCCTTCTTCTTAACAAAGAGGAAAGGTTCTCCCCAAGGAGAAACACTGGTTTGAATGCTTCCCTTTGCCAACAATTATTCAAGTCAAAGTTTCATATCACTCAGTTCATGAGTAGTCATCTGATAAGGAGCTCTAGAGATAGGTTCTGCTCCCGAAACAAGCTCAATACACAAATCCATGTCATACCTTTATGGGATACCTGGAATCTCACTTGAAAAGAAATCTATAAAATCCTGTAGAATAGGATGATCAAGGGTCTTGTCTTCACTCTCCACCTCATCTATCTTAATCATAGATAATGCAAACACTTGGCAACCCTTTCACATACATCACTTAAGTTGCATAGAGGATATCATACAAAGAGATATGGGATGTTGAATTCTAACAGTCTGACAATCTTTTCCCACATCATCCTTGCATTGGCTAGTCTTCTATCTACAATTTATGTTAGCCCCATGAGATCCCAACCAATCCATCCCCAAGACGACCCCATATGATCCCAAAGGAATCACTTGAAGATCAATTGAGGTAATGAATTTACCTAAATTCAACTTGCACTTATGAACCAAAGAGTCTGTGGCCACTTTAGCCCTAGAAGCCAACTCCACTTGCCATCCTATATCTTTCTTTGCAGCCACTAGCCCACATCACTCTACTAAGAAAGGAGAAATGAAAGAATCTTTAGCTCAGAATCAAATAAAATAGAGATAGAAATACCTCGAATAGAATCTGAAGTCTCTAACACTGTACCCTGGTGTTCTGCCTGATGGTGATCCACTGCACCAAACACTCTATGAGATCATCCCACATCTCCCACTATAGGCTCAGAAGTTGCTAGCTTATATCCTAAATACTGTGGTGCATGCTCATGATAGTTAACTATAATGTGACCAAACTATCCACATGTAAAGCATCCAATCCCTCTACTGTTTCTTCTCCCAAAAGAGGGTGCACTCGACTGCTAGTAACTACCTCTGATGGCACTCTATTGTGCACTCTATGTAGGATGACTGGACTGATTGTGCCTGAAGTGCTGATGATTATGGAAGCTCTTAGAATGAGAGCCACCGCTATGATTAGGTGGAAGAGTCTTCCTCTATTGGTGGTTCTGATTACCTATGAAGAAGCTAGGTATCTTCTTGAAGTTTCCAGTACCCTGTGACTGGTTACCTCTAAACCCTAAACTTGATGCACTACTTGACTGAGCACCAAAATGACCACCATGACCCAAGGGAAAGTTCACCTCTACAAGAGTGGCTTTAATGAATATAGCCCTTAGGGTCATAGGCTCAAATATATTAACTCCCCCAATATTGCATGCATTGAGCCCCCTAATAAAATGTTGTATCATAAGGGTTGAATCCTATCCAAAACCCACATACTTCTTGACCTCAAAAAATTGATGCTCATACTCTTTGACTGACAAGGTCAACTGTCCCAGGTTGTGGAACTCGCCTTCTTGCTAGTGCCTCCACGGATCTAACAAGAAGCGCTCTTGGAAGTTCTCAAGGAACAACTCCCAAGTAACCATATCCATGTGGAACCCTAACTTCTCCTCTTCAATTTTCCACCACACTGCTACAAAATGAGAGAGTTGCATGACCGCATACATGTCCTTAGTATTACTACTAAAGGGGTGCATAGAAAAACTCCTCTCCAAGGAAATAAACCATGTCTCTTCCTTAGATCCTAATCCTTTCCCATCAAAGGGAGTAGGTCATGCTCTCATAAGATCCCTATTGTAGTTTCCTACCAAAACATTAGGATCAACTATGATGGTCCTCCTTTGACGACTCTTGGACCTCTCCCTCACCCTCTCCTCTCTTTAAGAGTGGTAAGAGACATCCTTCTCTATTCTTCCCTACTCAGGACAAAGACGATTCAATATCACCTATAATAACTGTCTAGTGCCTGGCTCCTCAAACTCATCCTGATGTTCCTCTCTCTGCTCATCTATGTACTTCTAATGATCACTTTCCTATCTGATGCTTGTGGATGGGCTATTTTTCCCATCCCTCTCACGATTACAATATTATCCTCTACCATGGCCTCTAGTACCTCTAGTCTTAGGCATGATTCCTGAAGTAACCAGAGATCCATACAACAACTCACAACATATCTCAAAACAAAAAACAAAGGATAAGAATAACTATAAAGCAATAATTTGAAAAGAAACAATGTTGTATGTCTATGTTTAGTTTCAATTTCAAGCTATACAAAATGTAATGAGCGTACAATTCCCAGAGTTCCCAGTGTAGAAACATGGCTCTGATACCAAATGTAACACCCTGCCAGGGAACCCAAGATATATTAACCTAAAACATGATACTAAGTTTGATGAACAATTGTTTTTAAATTTTACACAATAAGACATACATTAATGCAGAAGCAATTATCATTTACTCACATAAACATATACAAACATAGATTACAAAACTCAAGGGTTCCATGACGTAGAATTACGTAAGAGTAAAACTCAACTAAACAAATCATAAAAAAACATTTCATATTAATAGATGGAAACAAATATAACCTACAAAATAATAATTACAATTCTCACTAAAACAATGAGACCTAAATAAACTCACATCCTTTGCACATGTCATAGGGCATGTAGTAATCACTCTAACAATATAATACAATATCCAGATTAGGTATCACTTGTGATACAATGATACAAGAGTACAATATAAGGAATGATAAGAACGAAACACCAATGAAGAATGATAAAGAGATCAACTATAGAAGTATCATCTAGCACTAGAACAAGGATGTTGAATCTCAAATGGTAAAGAATCACTACCACCAGTCCGTTTGGAACTATAAAACTCCACCTCACCATGCTGAGGAGATAACAACAAACCTCACTCGGATAATCAAAACCAAAGGAGGAAGTAACTACTAAGAAAGGGGATCCTGATAGCTCTCTAACTCTAGGTGTGCTACACATAATGCAAGGTAAGACTCACTAATCAAGAGGCAACCTACATATGTAGGAAATCTAAGCTATATATAGGAAGGTGTCATCATGTACCTCTAACCCTTAAGTTTCATCGTGGTAGTCTCACTAGACCAAGACACTGAAGTGACCATACATGGTATCAATGACCTCTCAAATAGTTAAATTCACTAAATATGCCAGAGACACACCCCTCAAGGAAGAAAGCATCATATCATCCTCCATCTTATCCTATAATAGTGCTCAAGCATGGGTGAGGAAACACTTCTTAATAATTCATTTTAAAACCTCTCAATTAATTATTATATTATCACTTATTAAGATTACTTACAATAAGTGATCCTGGAAGCCACTTGCGGGCCCTGGTGCTTATTACAAGCCACCCCCTACTACACAAATAGGTAACCTATCCTAGCCTCACAGATCCTACATAGATGTAACAAGGGTACATATGGAGTTAACCCAAATCTAGTTCCCCATATAACCACAGGAATGATCATACAAATATACATACTCTTAGAATATTCATAAACAACATGAGCCTCTAGGGACAATTTAGGGTGATGAATAAATCCACACACACATCACATCATAAGACAAAAATAGAATTCATTCCCAACCTTTGTATCCTTCCTAGGCCACTCTAATTCCCAAATAAACATTTCATAGCAACAGATCACTCAAGGAAGAAAATATCATTTACATCATGAAGAATGAAAAGTAAACCAATATTCATTTAATCTAACAATGATATAAACAATTTCCAATTGTAGAGCAATAATCGCTAAAACACTATAGTTCAATAGTTTATTAAACCAACCAAACAATAGGTTCTCCTTCCTTTCCTAATAGTTTAAAAATTTGCATTAATAATTATTAAAGAAAAGAAAATATATACATACTTTTCAATTTAAAAATTATAAAAAATCATTAATAGAACTTTATAATAGAAGTACAAATATGCATACTCCAATTAAGAAGTTTATTAATTAGCTTTATAAACTAATCCTAATAAATTAAACTTAATTTGAAAATTATTAATAAAATGAATAAACTAAATAACATATAAATTTAACCTAAATTAAAAAATATTATTAAAATTAATAAAATAACTAACAATTTGATTTAACTAAATTAAAAACAATTATTAAATAAATTTATTTAAAAAACATTAAATATTAATTAAAATATATAAGAAAAACAATTTTTTTAACAAAAAAATCATGAATTTTGGGGAGGGGAAGCGGGCCCCATGCACTTCCCCCCACCTTGCCTTACACTATGGTGGCTTTGGCTGCCATTGGCAGTCCAAACTATCATAGCAGCTCAGTTGCCAAGGTAGCCGTGCTGTCTTACTACAGTGCAGACTGCCAAGGCTGATGACATCTAACTGATTGAATGTTTGATAATGTTAAGTTGAAGATGATGCAAGACATTAAATCAGTTAATGGTTTGTATTTTCATTGATGTCAACTTGATATCATCTGTATGGTCATATACATAATGCCAAAGACTTTTGAGAATCAATGGAATAGAAGTTATGCTCTCAGCAATTCATAAAAGTCAAGTATTCACCAAGTGACAGACTACACTAGCGGAGTGCACACCATCGATAAAGATAGAGATAAAGTCACAGTGATGCCCGACGAGCAGAAGACAGTGTTGCCTAATGAAGAAAAATCATAGGATGCCCGATGAGCTAAAAAAAGTGTTTCCCGACAAGCAAGATCCAATGATGCCTGACGAACGGAGATCCCGAAGATAACTGAAGTTGTACCGACGGAACTGGCAGTTGTCACCAGCGACGAACTACAGAATTGACTGACAGAATAGAGAGATCAGAAAATGACAAAATATAGCTGGTAGAGCTTAAAGAAAGACTTAACTAGTTGTTTTATTTTTTTTGTTCGACCACAGTTAAGTAAGTGATTTAAAGATGATTTATACAGCTGGCAAGAAGATAACTACAAGATAAATCAGGAGTTAAAGCCGTAAATCAAATTGGTTGGATTGTTTTTCATGCCAAGAATCAAGAATCAAGGAAAATCATGTCTACATAAGAGACAATCATAATTCATTTCCAAGAGCACTCAGATACATGGGGGAGTGAACTAAGAGAACATGCTGAAGAGAAACTAATGAAGGTTAAAACCTCATACAGTCCTAATCAATCAAGCTAAGGTAGAGCTAAGGAATTCTACAGACACTGGCACACAGTGAAGCATAGCATCACAGAGCAGAAAGAATGAAGAACAAAGGAATATAATTGAAACATTGATCAGAAAGGTATTGTAAGTAAATAGATCTGAATATCTGCAATTCAAAGTTGCATTAGAAACAGGTCATTGTGTTTTAGTTTAACCATTCAAGTATTAAGTCTCTTAACAGAGCAGGACTTAACAGTCTTTTGTAATTGAGGTATATCCTAACAGATTACCAGAAGGTTGACTCATGATAGTAGCATTGGTCTTACCTAAAGCCTATTGACAGTCTAAGAAGGAGGTTGATTCAAGGATGGTAGTAAGATTATCATAAAGCCTATTGATAGTCTAGAGACTAATTCAAGGATGGTAGCGTAGATGCCAGATACTTAGTGACAACCTATGTATAAAAATCCTCTAACAAGCTTGCACTTAATAGTGTGTTTGTAACCTTCAATAGGGTTGGCTCCTAACAGGACTCACTTCAGAAGAGTGAAAATTTGGGGTACCGGTCCTAGTGGTTTTTCCCCTATCAGGGTTTCCATGTTAAAATCCTTGTGTTATGTATGTATGGTTTATTACTTTACTATTTTACATTTCACATATGCATATATGGATTGACTGGTATACTCTGCATATTTACTAAGTATCAGTAAATAAGTTTTACTGCTTATCGGTTATCAAGGAGAAGAAGGACAGACAAGGTAAACCGACAGAGAGTCATTTGTTTCAAGTATTTCAAAGGCATACATCTTGTAGTGACTTAATAATCTGAGGTATATTAATTGGTGGATTGAAGTTTAAAAGGATAAATTTTTGAGGCCACTGATTCAACCCCCCTCTCACTTATTACTAACAATTGGTAACAGAGCTTGTGTGCTTAGAAGGAAGGTTTCAAGACCTAAGTAAAGATCATAAGATGAATAGACGAGATGTGGCCAAGTTGAACAAGGACAACTTTGCTTCATGGCAAAGCAGAATAAAGCTTCACTTATTAGGTAATGGCAATGATATTACTCAATACTTAGATACTGCATATGTGTTGCCTACAGGACCATTGACAGTAGATCAATTGAGAGTAAAGCATGAACATAACTGCATGGTTATAGAGCTTTCGGCCTCACTCTCCGATGCTGAATTTGAGGATGTCAAAGATTGAAAAAATGTAAAGAAAATGTGGGACAAGTTGAAACTTGTACATGGAGGTGATGCAAATGTTCTGAGAGCCAAGGCAAAAAACCTTAGATGAAAGTTTGATGATCTGAGAATGAAAGAAGGTGAAAACATCACACAATACAACACAAGAATAAAAGAAGTAGTCAATGTTATATGAGGTGTTGGAGGTACACTTGAAGAGGAGACAATGGTAAGTAAAATCCTAAGAACCTTATTGCCTATATATGCTATTAGAGTCTCTTCTATTCAAGAAATGAGAGTAGTAGCAAATAATACAGTCACTCTTGATAGCCTGATTGGTAGACTGATTTCATTTGAGATGAATAATTTTGATAATAGTATCTTACCAAGTTTAGAGTCTGCATTCAAGTCTTCTATGAGAATAAGAAAATCTAGTCAGACACACTTATCTAGAAGAGACAGTGAAAGCGAAAGTGAGGAAGAAGATCTAGATGAAATTGAAGCACTCATGGCGAGAAGAATGCTAAGAGGCAAAGGTAAATACAAAGGCAAGTTACCACTTGTATGTTTCAATTGTAAAGAGATTGGACATTTTTCTGCAAGATGTCCTAACAAAAGAAAAGATGACAGAAGTGATAACAAATCTTTTGAGAAGAAATATGACAGAGGTGATAACAAATATTACAGAGGTTACCGACAATCAGAAAGAAGTGATACCTAAGATTACAAAGACAAAGGCAAGAAAGCTAGCTATCTAGTTGCTTGCAAAGATGAAGATAATGACACCAAACTAGATGATGATGTTGAGATAGTGTTTGTAGCTATGAAGGATGATTCAGATGAAGATGAAAGGTATGAAGAAACTATACTCATATCTAAGATTAGTAAAAATGATATTTGGATTATAGATAGTGGTTGCACTCACCATATGACCGGTGACAAAGAAGAGTTTAATACTTTTGAATACTATAAAGGTGGTACAGTAAGAATGGGAAATTATTCTCCTTGTCAAATTGAAGGTAAAGGAACACTAATGTTGAATAACTTGATTAAATGTGAAAATGCTTATTGGGTAAAAGGATTGAATTATAATCTATTGAGTGTTTCTTAACTGAATAATTTAGGTCACAGAGTAGCATTTAAGAACAAGAAGGCAAAGATCTTCAATGAATCAAGAAAACTGATTGGCACCGGTGAACAGACTAAAGGTAACTTATTCTATCTAAATGATACTAACCCCACTTGCTTGATGACTAGAAACGAAGACATATGGCTATGACACAAAAGGTTGTGTCATGTGAATTTTTACAACATGATGAAAATAAGTAGGAAAAGAAGTGTAAGAGGTTTATCGACGATGACAAAGCCAGACAACATCATGTGCAAGAATTGTCAAAAAGGTAAAATGAAAAAGTATAGTTTCAAAAGAAAAACCTATACATCTGATGATATTTTAGAATTAGTCCATACTGATTTATGTGGACCTATGAGGACAAAGAGCTATTATGGAGATAGATATTTTATTCTCTTTGTTGATGATTACTCTAGAATGATGACAGTCATGTTTCTAAAAGAAAAATCTAAAGCATTCAAGATGTTTAAATGGTATAAGGCTATGGTAGAAAAACAAAGTGGTAAGGATCTGAAATGTTTGAGATCAGATAGAGGAGGAGAATTTATATCAGATGAATTCACTAATTTCTATAATGAGCATGGTATAAAAAGATAGGTTTCTTTACCAAGAACACCACAACAAAATGGGATTGCTAAAAGAAGGAACAAATCAATAGTTAACTGTGCAAGAACGTTGATGATAGAGAAGGACATCACCCAAATCTTCAGGAGGGAAGCTATCAACGTTGTTGTCTATACACTTAACATAGTACAATTGAGAAAGGACTCAAAGAAAACTCCTTACGAGCTATGGTATGGTAAAACACCCAATGTAAGTTACTTCAAAATTTTTGGTAGTCAATGTTATGTCTTAAAATATGATAGAAATGGAAAGCTTGACACCAAAAGTGATGATTCTACCAAAAGCAAAGCTTTTAAGTGTTTAATCAAGGCTTCTAACAAAATAGTTGAAAGTGAAAATGTAAAGATTGATGAATTTGCAGAAAAGAATGAGCTGGAAAGCACAAAAGAACCAGAAGACTACAATAAATTTGTATACTGTAAAGAACCCATAACTCTACTCGAGCAACAGTGCTTAAATCTAGAACAACAGAATGTTGCAATCGACGGTTAGAATGCTATTACCGACAGTCAGGATAATGATCAAAATAATGTGCAAGGTAATGAAGATCAAGCTGATATGCAAAGAGTTGTACCTATACTTGCAAGATATGTAAGAAGGAACCATCCAGAGGACCATATCATAGGAGATAAGAAAGCTGGTACAAGAATAAGGAGTAATTCTTTAAACTCAAATTGCTTAATTTGTAAGTTTGAACCAAAATATGTCAATGCTGCACTAGATAATGAAGAATGGATAAGTGCTATGAATGATGAGATTGAACAGATTGAAAAGAACAAGACATGGTCACTTATGCCAAGACCCAATGACAAGAATGTCATCAATTCAAAATGGATATTCAGGAACAAACTGAATGAGAATGGAGAAGTCATAAGGAACAAAGCAAGACTAGTATGCAAAGGGTATGCACAAGAGGAAGGTATAGACTATTGAGAAACCTTTGCACCCATTTCTAGGCTAGAAGGAGTAATAATTCTACTTGCTTATGCTGCATACAAAGGATTCAATGTATATCAAATGGACGTCAAGTCAGCATTCCTAAATGGAATACTTGAAGAAGAGGTATACATTGAACAACTAGAAGGGTTTGTGGATCTAGATAAGAGGAACATGGTATGTAGACTTCACAAAGCCTTGTATGGATTAAAAAAAGCTCCCAGAGCCTTGTATGAATAACTTCATTCCTATCTAATAAGTATTGGATTCATAAGGACTAGTGAAAACAGTAATCTTTATTTGAAAGAAAATACTAATGCTAACTTTGATTGCTGAAATATTTGTTGATGACATCATATTTGGAGGAAATGATATGATATGCAAATCATTTTCTAATGAGATGAGCAAAGAATTTGAGATGTCTATGTTTGGAGAGATCAAGTTCTTTCTTGGTCTATAGATCATTCAACAAAGTGAAGGTGTTTTCATTACACAGTCCAAATACATCAAAGATGTTTCAAAAATATTCAAGATGGAAGATTCCAAACCTGTTGGAACACCGATGGCTACTGGATGCAAATTAACAAAGGAAGACAAGACAACAGAGGTAAATCAGACTATATACAGATCAATGATAGGGAAACTCATGTATGTTGTACACACTAGACCAGATATTGCACATGCAGTAGGAATTGTTGCTATATTTTCTACTAACCCCAGGGAATCACATATGACTGCTGTGAAAAGAATTCTAAGATATCTAAAGAATACTGAGGAATTTAGCTTATGGTATAGAAGAGAAGGCAAATTTGAACTAAAAGTGTTTACCGATGCTGATTGGGCTAGAAATCTTGATGACTGGAAGAGCACAACTGGAGGAGCATTCTTTATGGTTTATAGACTTGTCACATGGATTAGCAAGAAGCAAGGATGCATCTCTCAGTCTAGTACAGAAGCAGAATATGTTGCTGCTGATGCAAACTACTCAAATATTGCATGGATCAAACACTTGCTGGAAGGTATGCATATGAAAATCATAGAACCATTATTTATCTATTGTGATAACACCAGTGCAATAAATATTTCCAAGAATCCAGTCATGCATGCAAAGACTAAACACATTGCCATCAATTATCATTATTTAAGAGAACAAGTTCAAGAAAAAGAGGTGATACTTGAATATGTGCAATCAAAAGAACAATTAGCTGATATCTTCACCAAGCCACTACCCAGGGATACATTTAAGTACCTGAGGAAAAGAATAGGGGTCAAACCCATGTCTAACAGTTAGTAAAAGGACTGAAAGCTACATCAGCCATATATGATCAAAATATCATTCATGATTGATGCACGCAAAAGATGAACTTCAAAGATACATCTATATACAAAAAGGTATATATCACCTGAGCACCAAAGCAAACTATTATATTGATGATGGATAAGGGAAATTCAAGGAATATATTATGGATAGAAGAAATTGTTTGACAGAATGTCAGATATTTGTGAAAATATTTGTTTGGCATTAATGTCAAAAGGAGAGAATGTAATCATATTATCATCAGAAACTATTCATTAGCAGATTGCTCCAAACAGGGAGAGACCATATCCATAGGGAGAGTATTTGTATAAAAGTTGCAAATACAAGATAAAGACATCAAAGAAGAAGAGACAAAAATTGACACCAAAAGAGGACACAACACATCAGAAGAAGAAACAAAGAAAGCTGCAAGAATCAAATCTAAGCTTACACAGAGCTTACCAGTAGTCAGAGATTTTTTTTTTGGCTATCAAAACAAACTGTTTGGTAATTTGATGAATCTCAACAATTTTATTTCATGTTGTATTAGAAATAGTATAGTGTGATAATATAGTATGTTTCCATCAATGCCAAAGGGAGAGATTGATGACATGTAACTGATTGAATGTTTGATAATGTTAAGTTGAAGATGAT
>MU225702.1:45841-69606 GCA_018584345.1 Thuja plicata
GTCATTGTGTTTTAGTTTAACCATTGAAGCATTAAGTCTCTTAACAGAGTAGGACTTAACAGTCTTTTGTAATTGAGGTATATCCTAACAGATTACCAGAAGGTTGACTCATGATAGTAGCATCGGTTTTACCTAAAGCCTATTGATAGTTTAAGAAGGAGGTTGATTCAAGGATGGTAGTAAGATTAGCATAAAGCCTATTGATAGTCTAGAGACTGATTCAAGGATGGTAGTGTAGATGCCAGATACTTAGTGACAACCTATGTATAAAAATTCTCTAACAAGGTCGCACTTAACAGTGTGTTTGTAACCTTTAACAGGGTTGGCTCCTAACAGGGATCACTTCAGAAGAGTGAAAATTTGGGGTACCGGTCCCAGTGGTTTTTCCCCTAACAGGGTTTCCACATTAAAATCCTTGTGTTACGTATGTATGGTTTATTAATTTACTATTTTACATTTCACATATGCATATATGGATTGACTGGTATACTCTGCATATTTACTGAGTATCGGTAAATAAATTTTATTGCTTATCGGTTATTAAGGAGAAGAAGGAGAGACAAGGTAAACCAACAGACAGTCATTTGTTTCAAGTATTTCAAAGGCATACATCTTATAGGGACTTAATAATCTGAGGTGTATTAATTGGTGGATTGAAGTTTAAAAGGATAAATTTTTGAGGCCACTGATTCACGCGCCCCCCCCCCCTCTCAGTTATTACTAACAAAGGCAACCTTGCTGCCATAGCTTGGCCTTTCCATAGGGGAAGGTGGGCTTGGACCCACCTCCCCCAACTTACATTTTATTTATTTTTTCATTTTTTAAATTTTTTTTCCAATGCGTATTCTAATCTGGAAAAATGTGAAGAGGTAAAAAACATTTTTCTCATCTTTTTTTTTGTCTTTTCTGGAGTTTTTCTTTTTCACTGTGTTTTTTTAATTTTTGACTGTGTTTTTTTTTAACAATAAAACAACAAGATATTTTTTTAATTTAATTTTTCAACAATAGGAAGATTCTCAAATAATTTAATTTTGGACAACATAGTCTCTCTATAGTCCAAATTTTAATTTTTCTAAAATGTAGATCTCTCACAGGGAGATTTAAATTAAAAAATTGACAGCATAACCCTACTACGATAAAGATTTCATTTTCTCTAAAATATAGATCCATAGGTTTTATAAATACCCAAATAAGCAAAAACATCAATTAACTCATAATACATGCAAATACAAAATTACCAATCAAAAAGAAGCAAACTTTTCAACAAAAACATAAACCACCAAGGGTTTCAAACCCTACCTTAAATTCAATAACAGATCTGATCACCCAAGTCCTTAAAGAATGAAGAATCCCAAAATCCTCCAAGCCTAGATTCGACAATAGATTCAGAGCAACAACAGTCTGAAACAATGATCCCAAAAATTCTTCCAAGCTTCCCAAAATAACAAATTTTACCCAAAATGCCCAAATCACAAAAAAAACTTCCAAATCCTTCAACCTTCTCCAAAACATGTATTGTCCCTCAAATGAAAAGAAAATCCCCCATAAAGAGAATCAACTTTCCCCCTTTCATGCAATCCCAAAAAACAAACACTCCACTCAACTTAGTTAACTCAACCTTCTTAATTGAAAGAAAATCCTAATTAATTAAATAAAAATATCTTTTACTGTGCAACTCCTACTTTGACAATTAAAATAAACTTGCATTTGAATTCAATTTTCAATTTCAATAATTACAATGCACAAGTAATTAAATAAATATTATATTAAATAAATTAAATATTTAAAGCATAATTTTATCCATGCAATTAAATATTTAAATATTTAATAAAGCATAAAAGTTCAAATAACTCGAAATTTAAATTAAATATTTAATTAAATTCAAATATTCAAATATTTGAACTTTAATTAATTCTCTTAATTAAACATAGGTATTTAATTATTTCTAATTAATTAAATACCCTATATTTAATATTCAATTTTCAACAATAATCAATACAATAAATAACATAGTAAATCAAACAGATAGCAATACACACAACTGAGACCAACCAAAGTAAAACTCAAACATGCACAAGGAAGGGATCCACGAATTTACGTCAAATAGACAAATTTGGGTAGGGTAGACAAATTGATTCTTGTCCAATCTTAGGACAAATAGGTTTATGGTAGGGTTTTGGGTATGAATGTTAACTCCCCTCTTTACCATTGAGACGAATATATAGGCATGCTTACTCTTGCCAATTCAGGGAAGACAATGCCCAGTACCTGCAAACCTGACATCACAAGAAACAATCATGTAAATCCAATATACATATAGAAAAAAATGATAGGGTTCAGTTGATCATGTGGATCTCACAATGCAAGTAACTGTCTCTGTCCTCTACCACATCAAACACACCAATAATAAACTAACACATATGATAACCATAAGCATGCAAGTATGGGGTAAGTAACATCACAGTTCCAATATAAACATACAAAAAACATCATGAAAATATCATCATCATCTATCTAATCAAGACATGATATATATAAATGTCATGATCCAAAATCACCAACCCACTGAAATAATAAATGCTCACATGAAATGTAGCCTAAAAGAATTCAACAATCAACTGAAATAATATCCTAAAAGAGTTCGGCATCAGAAACTTAAAGAAAACTATGGGTGGGTATGATAGTATGAATGATTACAAGAGGAAAGTCAACCTTGACATTTAGACCATTCAACCCCCAAGGCACAAAATCCAATAATTTAAAGTCTCTTGTATATCAACCTACAAAAAACTCCCATTGATTCTATCAAATGTCCTTATTTGCAATACATGGTCTTAATTAGGGGATACAACATTGAAAATAAGACACAATCATTGATGGACTGTCAACACACCATTTTACTATTTGATCAAAGGCATCTTACAAACCACCTTGGTAATTTCTATGGGGAACAGTTGAAAAACATTTGACCATACATGGAATAGCCTGGTTCAACCTATTATCATGTTGAGAAACTTACAACCTAGGTTGGAACTCAAAACATAATGGATCACTGATTTGAAACAATGATAGTCACGCATTCTCTGTGAGTGTGCAATGATTAAAAGTGGGTTCAAAATTATACTTTTGGTAGACCCCAAACACCTTGAAGGTTCCAATGACCATTACAAAAAAAATTTCAATACCTTCCCAACATTAATAAATCATCTTTCAATAACTAAATGCGGGAAACCATCAGACTGCCTTGTTATTAACAGTGAACATACAATATTGCAGTCATAAAGCCTCCTTAAAATACTATCAAACCTTGTCTATTTAATCTACCACTTTGCAGCATCAAATAACATATGTAAACCTTATAACACCCAAATAATTAGGCATTTCCACTAGATCCAAAAGAATATATGCATTTTTAAACATTCTCTATTTACCCTAAGAGGGTTTCAGATTGCCAGTCACATAAAGCTTTGAATCTTGCACAAAACTTCATGTAAATGATTGAAAAATAATTCCAATCAAAACTTATTAATTATCCAACTGTTCAAAAAAAATTACACAGAGAAATTACATCAAATTTGAGCATAAAATAATCTGTAACTAGTCACAGACCCCTGCCAAACATGTGCTATTTAGGGTTATGATGATCCAAACTTTACAAACCCCTTCCCCAACTAACCACTATTTTTGTATTCAACCATATAGAACTTATAACCCTTTTCTAACTATCTCACTACTCTTTGGACTAAACTCTACCCCGCTTTTTTTGTGCAACTTTTTTGCAAAGTTGAAAGTTTGCAACTTTTGTGCAATTTCTACATCTGTTTGACAAATCATTGGACCAAACTTTGTAAAAATATTCTTAGACACCTTAAACATACCAAAATAGATTAAATGGATTTTCAAGCATTACAATTTGAGTTATTTTGATATAAAATGATCTCCGGTGACCTTAAAATCATTAATGTAATATTACAAATAAAGAAAAATTTGAATTAACTTCATGATACATCTCCATGGCCAAGTGTTTCTGCACCATTAATGAAGAACACTTTTATTGCACATGCTTTGTTACAAGAGACACTTTTTTTCATGTACTCTAGTCCTTCTATCATGGATATATTATATGTTGATGTGAACTTTTTAAGTATTTTTATCTTTGGTACTTGCTTTGAACAAGGAGTTTTACTAAAAATTGGTGAGGCTGCACTAGAAAATCGTCAACTTCTTTAATAAATATTGAGTTCCTCTGCTAATGGACAAATTCAAAGCTGCCAAACATGCCTTGACATTATATTCCTATGCTAAATCTAGTGTTGAGATGTTAAATAGGTCCCTTAATGCTATTGAAATTGGATGGTTTAGTGTAATTAAAGTTTATCTTATGCTCTCCTATGTTGTCAACAATCTAGGAAATGCCTATAAATATAATTTATTAGTCACCAACTATAGGTTTTTTTTGTCATAAGTGGTGTCAAGGTAATGGTTGAATTTAGTAAAATGTTACCTCAAATAATGATAATTTTAATTTTAAAAAGGATGGACTAGATCATGAACTCATCACTTGGCTGAACAATCATATGTAATTCATTAAATAATGAAATGAGAAGCATTAGTATTTCATGCATAAAATTATTTGGCTTCTCTCGTTTTCTCCATACTTTTTAATATGGTATTAGATCGTATTTCCATTACTATTTTTATTTTGTGAGGAGAGATAATGTTGGCAATATTTGAGGAAATATGATCACTAAGATATGATATCCCTTCTATCTTTGTTTGTCTAAGAATATCAAGTAGATGAATAAGCCAATTTTCTTGGAAAGGTGATGTGTTCATCTCTTAATTGGCTTAGCCTCTATTATTGACTGAGGCATTTTTATCACATTAGAAGTTTTTTGGTTGTGTTTCTCAATATGTATACCTCATTGTTGGCGGTGAATCTTTCACTCTTTGTATCTGGTATGTATGATTTGTTACATTTTTCCTACGTGTGATCTTTTGAACAGGTGGTAGATATTATTAGTATCAAGGGAGATAATTAGCTAGGGATAAATAGATTGTTCAAGTTGACCAGTTAAGATAGCCAGATATAAGTTGAGGATGGTCGTTTGGAAGTCTTCCTCATTTGGGGGTCGACTTCAATCACCTTGGCACGTGACTGGTGTGGTGTCAACAATGAATTAGAGAGGAATTAAATCTGGCATGGTAGCATATAAGCATCGTACTCTACATTGGGGCTTATTGCATTTTTATTAGTATTTTTAATTAAGTTTTTCTAAAAAGTATTTTTTTATCGATTGGAAGTTAAAATTGAATCCAAGAACAACTACTCTACAAGAAAATTTAAGGAGGCAGCCCCAAATCAGAAAATGATTGAGGATGAAGTTTTATCAAAGATCAGATAGAGGAAGCTGTGAAGAGGCTCTGAGAAGACGGCAGATGTAAGGCCGAATGACATGACCATACTAGTATATATCTTCTTGTGTACAATAGGAAACTAAGAAACATGGTATTGAATCCATTAAAGCCTAGAGCTGGAGAAGCGGCTAGTGCATGGACCATGAATCAACATGCAGAGAGAAGCGACTAGGGAAAGGAGCTGGAGAAGCGACTAGGGCACTGACCATTAAAAATAGGGCAAGTGATTAGAGCATAGAACCAGGAGACTTCACTAAAGGGCACGGACCCAGGAGACCTCACTGATCATACTATACCTTTCTCCATTTTGAAAAGGTTCATTGTCGAACAACAACACATGAAAACTAAAGGAATACTTGTGTAGGAGTAGGCTCTAGTGATTTAATCCCGTTTGGATCAAGTGAGCAGGGGAAGGGACAAATTTGAGACAAGCAGGGGAAGGGAAACAAAATAGGGAAAATGATTATAGCTGCAGATTGGAACCCTCGACCAGCACCTGAAGAGAAATGAAAGACACGCCAAAAACAATAACCAGACTTGTGCAGAAGCAGGAGCAGGAGCTAGAGCTAGAGAAGAAGCTAGGGCACAGACCATGAATCTCTGGTTTGGCTCCCTCAAAAAACAATCCAGGATGCTTCAGACCTAGAGGCCTCTAAAAAAAACTCAGGAAGTTTCATACTTGGTGACCCCAAAAAGAAGTTTCGGACTTCAAGACCCGAAAAGATGGTTTAGACTTGGTGATCCTGAAAAGAAGTTTCGGACTTGGAGACCCAAAAATAAATTTTGGACTTTCAGTGTCTAAAAAATATATTAGGTTTTGGTTTCTCTTAAAACAAAAAAGGAGTCTCTGAAAACAAAAAAGGAGTATTGGATTCGTGTCCCCCCAAAACAGAAGTTCCAAACTGCAACTCAGTGGAATAGTTAAAATATTATGTTGCTGCAAAAATAGTTATCAATTTTAGTTAAACATGCATAAGTGGCGGCTCTAGAATAGAAAAAGGAAGCACCTAGAGATTCAGGACAAAAATAAAATAGTGTTGCCTTCTCATAACACGCAAACTCAACTCAAAATTGGTGTAGATTGAAGTTATAGATTGCGATTCTTGTTGATGGAGGCCAGTTCCTAGTTACACAGCCAAGAGATTCACCAAGAGCACACCGTATGACAATAATACAACATAGAAGATGAGAAAAACTTCCAACATCCACTATGGCAGGCTTAACTTGCTCTTTTAAAGGAAAATTGTATACTTTGGGAAAGCATCTCAGGAGAGACTGAAGCAAATCATCATCACTACTGACCTGTAATATAAAACAATGTGGAGAGGCCATAAGAGACATGAGCAAGAGCGAAGGAGAGCCCATCTACAACATGAGCTAGGACTAAGTAATGGTCGCTCGCAATATGAGCAAGTTTTAAGGAGAAACGGATTCCATGGTGACAGCGGTTTTTCTCTAGAAAGAAGAGTTGTAGGTCAGATATTTTACCAATTAAGAGATAAACCCTTACACCAGAGGTAGATGCACCTTAACAATAGAGGGATGGATCGAGGCAGTGGTTTTTTCCAAAAGTTGGGTATATTCAAATAGACAAAATTTGGAGTTTCTCACAGTGAAAAGGTAGCTCAGTGAGATTTAGGAAGAAAGGTTGGAAATTGGTCTCAGGATTATTCAAAGGATCTGAGAACTTTGAGGAAATCATCCATTAATCCAAATCTTATTCCAATTTTTCCAACCACTCCAAATGGAAGACCGTATAATCCTCCACTAGCAAAGAAGGCTTGGTTGTGTATACATTGGGACATCCATAAGAAACGTGCATACATCCTAAAAAATTACTGGTTTCTGGGTTTTTACAATGGGACACATAGATAATTGAGGAGGAATCAGAAGGCTACTTTGAAATGGATACCAAGATCGGTCATCCCTGAACAAAAAAAAGCAATTTCACAAGAGTCAAACAGAAAGGATGGACAACTACTCCCTCTCTAAAACTTCTTCAGAAGACATCCAAAGTCGGGAATCAAATCATCTCAGCTCTGAGGAGGAACCATCTTGACCAAGGCCAACTAAAATCTCTATCACCTTTTCTGAGGAAACCTTGGTCTAGAAGAGGCATCTTCTGCTGTAGCAGGCAATAATTTGTAAGTTTTTGAAAACTAATCTATCCTACTTAGATTTCAATATTTGGCTATATCCAAATTGGCAAAATATACTCCAAATTGACTGTCTATATGATGAGTTAGGATTCTTCTTAGTTCTTTTCAAAGATAAGCCTAGCTGACATAAAAAATTTCAATACAAAGGCTGGTTCTATAACAATCATGGGTTGCACATGCAACAATGGTGCCCAAATTTTGACAGCAAGAAGAACATCATCAAATTAATTCCGATGTGGATAACTCTCAAAAATCTTCAAATGGAATACAAAGCTATAGATATCCACCAAAAGTTTGCTAACAAATTGGGCATTTACCTCAATCATTCACAAATGGGTAAAAGTGCATCCCCAATGCTTTGCTTACTCATGAATCTAGAAAAAGAGCTCCCAAGATCTTTCAAAATTATATCAAAATTTGGAACTTGAGTTCAGGTTATTTTGTATGACCACATTCAGAGAAATATAGATCAAATGCAAGCCTCATACTTGTTTCAAGAACTTATAGCACTTGAGGAGGACCCTAAATAGAATATGGAGTAGGAAATGGCTGATTGGGATAGGTGAGAGCTCCAAATCCCACACTTGGACCTTTTCCCAGACCTATGGACTCAGAATACTACATCAACAACTGAGAAAGACATGACCGTAGACATTTTTCAAAAAGATCAATTTGTTTATGTGGTTTTTATACTGGAAAGTTAAAGGCTTTGCGAATCGTAGTAGAACAAATTTATTTCTATTAGCCCCTAAATAAAAAATTGGGGAAGTTTCTTAGAGAGGCGAGAATGTTGATGGAATAAAAAGATTGCTCTAGAGTGGGGTCTCATGAACAAAGTAAAAGAAAGCTTTAGAGAGAATACAAATAATATGTGTGGCTCAGTCCCGATGAAACCATGGCTAATACAAATTTTGATAAATAGAGAGACGGTGGGAAAGAAACTCACTTTATTAAAAATTATATTCTCCTCTACTAATCACATTCCAAGAATCAATCACAAATGCATTGAACAAATTCTCACCCAATGGTTCTCAGAGGTGCAAGCAAGCACGATTGCAGAAATAGCAGATCAAGTCATAACAAAAAAAGAACCTCCAGGAGAACAACTCATCCCATATGAAGAACATAATGATATGCAAAGCTACACAACGATGGAATCTAATATCATTTCTCTCACAAAGTGTGCTGAGTTCTCTTATACAGGATGCACTTAGGAAAAATCTACGGTTTCCCCTCAAAGAGAAATGGAGGATGAAATTTTAAAAACCAGGATTAGTGACATGTGGGAATTAGCCAGGGCAAAAACACTCAACCTTGAAAACTCAGAGGTTTTGGAATCCATCACATCCACTAACAACTTGGGATGTAGAAAATCATCTATACTTTTGGCTAGAGATCTGGTTGGTAAAGCATCTACTGCTAAGAATTTTGGTATACTTAAAAAAAAGGAAAATTGTAGGGTGACAAATGGAAAAGTCAATAAATCCTTATCAAAACAAAAAAATAAAGAGGGAATTGTTCCCTTATATTTAGCATCAAAAAACAAATTCCAAAAGGAATCGGGGAAGGATAATTCATCCAAAACTCAAATGGAGGATTGGCCTCAAGGATCTCCCATTTCCCCCAAACTGCAGGTAGTATACGATCTCTTTGGTTTCTCGGGTAATACTTATCACCCAAACAAGACAGCCAAATCACTCACTTTTATTGAATGATTCCTAGAAGAAAATTATGTGGAGGATGAAGAGAGATTAAATGACATTGAAGATATAGTATTCTATAGTGAAAACTTAGAGGAATGCCCCTTATGTCATCCCAATAGGATTTTTCTACTAATCTCTCCTTCGGCCTCTCTAGTGTCTCCAAAATAGGCTAATTCCTTAGGCTTTTAGAAATCTACTACAAACAACTCTCTTCTATATTGTGGGGCTATTCTTAAAAAAAGGAGAGTCAGGAAATCACTAGCAACATTAAGATCTGAAGATGGGGATGAATTTGATCAAACAAAAATCACAACACACTTAAAAGTAGGGGAGGGTAAGTTCCTTCCCAAGTTACAATGAATCCTATCATGGAATGTTAGGGGCCTTAATTCCCCTAACAAGAAGTGAGTGGTTAAAGTTTGTATTCCCTCTTCTAAGGCTAATGTAGTATTATTATAGGAAACAAAAATGAGCTATGAACAATTAGCAAAGTTCACCAAAGATCTAGGTAACTGGTCAATGGAGGGGATTGAGGCCATAGGATCCTCTGGAGGCATAAAAAATTATTTGGAATTCCAGACATCTCTCTTACTCAAAGTTTGTTATAAGTAGCGATTGGATAGGTGGGGAAATAGGTAGCTTGGTCTGTAATTTATGCTTCTCCATTTTAAGTGTATATGGGCCAAATTTCAGAAGAAAGAAAATTGAACTTTGGGAGGAGATGAGTAGATGCCTGGCAGATTGGTCAGCTAATAACATTATTCTAGGGGGAGAATTCAATGCAATAGTACATCCATTAGATAAATTAGGGGCCTCTCAAAGGAAATCTCAAACCCAATCCAATTTTAAGAATTGGCTGCAATCAGAGAATCTCATGGAAATTGAACTTGACAATGGAACATTCACTTGGTCAAAAAGAAGAGTTGGTTCTAGCAATATCTCAGAAAAATTAGATAGATTTTTCTTTAAAGGAGACTTAAATTCCTTCCATTTTGATCTGAATGGTTCAATCTACCCAACTTTGGGTTTAGATCACTTCCCTATTCAACTTGAAATCTTGGGGGAAGACAAACATTTGCTTTGCCCATTCAAATTTGAGAACATGTGGCTTAAAGATGAGAATTTCTCTAAATTGGTGGTATATTGGTGGTTGGAAGGTTGGTTCAAAGGATCAAGGATGTTCTGTTTTGTTTCTAAACATAAGAACATCAAATAAAATCTGATCAACTGGATTAGAAACCATTTTAAAAATATATTTTCCTCCAAATTGGATATTTGAGCAAAGGCTAAAGGACTTGAATGCATCATCATTAAACGGGGGATGAATAGTGATTTGTTTAACTCAGAAAATAGACTCCTAAGGGAATATGAATATATACTATCGAAAGAAGAAATATTTTGGAGACAGAAATCCAGGGAAACTTGGCTCGAAGCAGGGGACAAAAACACAAAATTATTTCACAATAGTACTAAACAACACAGGCGTTCCAACGGAATCCATAAAATTGAAAATGTGGACGGGGGTATACTCTAAGATCAAAAGGAGATTGAGGGAGAAATTGTAAGAATTTACACAAAATTGTTGAATAACTCAGAGTGTTCACTTATTGAGGCTCAGAAAGATAGGTTGATTTATCTAAGATTGTCACTCATGAAGATAACCAATTCCTTTTGGAAAAATTCTCATAAGAGGAAATTTTGTAAAAGGTTAAGCATATGGCTCCTGATAAAGCCCCTGGCCTAGATGGATTACCCCCTAGCTTCTTTCTGCACTGCTGGCACATTCTGGGGGAAGAGCTCACAGAGGCTTTGGAGGTGGCTCTTTCTTCAAGTATATTTCTAACCGAAATTAATAATAATTTTATTTCTCTAATTCCCAAAAAATATCAAGCTAGCAATATGGATGAATTTAGGCTGATAGCCCTTTGTAACACAATTTAGAAATTTTTATCCAAAGCTTTAGCCAATAGATTAAAAAAAATACTGGGAAAAATCATAAGGGATGAACAAGCAGGGTTTGCTCCTGGGCAATCAATCTAGATGGAGTCATCATTTCTCGCGAAGCCATTCATTCTATTCAATGCAATAAACATCCAAGCATGATTATTAAACTAGATATCAAGAAGGCCTATGATAAGGTGGACTTGAGATTCTTAGCTATATGCATGGGAAAATTTGGGTTCTCTAAAGCCTGGATGAATTTAATTTATTACTGTATATCTACTCCCAAATTTTCCATCCTTAATAATGGTTCCCCACATGGTTATTTTGAAGATTCTAATGGGATCAGGCAAGGGGACGCCTTATCTCCCTTCATTTTTATCCTCATGGCAGAAGTCTTGGGGCATAGACTTATCAATCTACATAATATGGGTTCAATTAGTGGTGTGGAGATCACCTCGGCTGTAAGGGTAGTTACCCACCTGCAATTTGCAGATGACATTCTTCTTTTTGCTAAGGGAATCACTAGGGAGGCTTTGAAAATTAATAACACCCTTGACAATTATGTGTTAGCTTCAGGACAAGATGACAAAAAATACAAGTCTCCAATTTTCTTTTTTCATACAAAGAGGAAAATTCAGAATCATATAACAAAGGTTTTGGATTTCATGACTGGTTCTCTCCTGTGTTCTTAACTAGGAATCCTAATTGACAAAGCTATGAGAAAATCATTAGTTTGGAAACCTATCAGTGAAAGAATGGATAGGAGAATGGAATCATGGAAATCCAAATGGTTATCATGGGTAGGTATAATTGTTATGATTAAGGCCACTCTGACAACTATTCCCATTTATCTTATGTCTTGCACTGCATTACCAATAGGTAGCTATATGGACATTGTCAAAAAACATAGGAAATTCTTCTAGCAAGGCACAGACACCAAAAGAAAATTTTCCCTCATTTCATGGGATAAAATATGTAGTCCAGTAGAGGCAGGGGGTATAGGGATCAAAAACCAACTTTGGTAGTATCAGGCTCTTGGAGTGAAACTTTATTGGAAAATCCTCAAATATTTTGATCTTTGATTTCTGGTTTTTGATTGTGTATGTTTTTTATTGTGGATTCTTAAAAACATACACAATCAAAAACAAGAAATCAAAGCTCAAATTCAATGTATTATGGAAATCTAGTTGACTTAATCCTCAAAGAACCAAATCTCAAATGGGTAAGGATTATTAGAGGGAAATACTTCCACAACCTTAATTATGTTGAAGTTTCAAGAGTCAGGGAACTCCCTAGGGGATCTAGAATTTGAAATTTTATTTCAAGATCTAGGGGCATTATTGAGGATCACATCTCCTGGAACATCAAAGATGGGAGCAAAGCTCTTTTCTGGGATGACTCTTGGGGGGGCGTATCCTAGCATAAACAAAATTTTGGGGTCAAATAGAATTAGAAAAGTGTGTTCAAATCAGTGTGAGGTCTTGGTCAAAGATTACTTATCACCTTCCTCAGTTATCAATTTAGTTGGTTCTTGGCATTGGCATCATTTTTCAGAACTTAGCTTAGACCATTCAGACTTGGAACATCTTAACAAGATTCTTGAAGATAGATTATTTCTTCTCAAACAGGGAAAGGATGAAATCATTTGGAATGGTTCAAGATCAAGGATTTATAATGTGAAGGATGGATATAGACTTATTTCATGTGTCCCCCTACAAACCTAATCCCAATACTCCAGAAAACTATGTTGGAACAAGGCATGTCTTCCGAAGGCAGGCTTATTCTCTTGGAAGAAATCTAGGGCATAATCCTCACTGCTGATTGGTTTAAGAAAGTTGGATACCATGGCCCTTCAATTTTCACTTTATGCCATAACAACAAAGAAGACACGAATCATTTATTTCTCACATGCTCCTTTGCAGTAGAATTTTGGCAATGGCTTTGTGCAAAATTAGGTTGGTCACCAGCTCTTCCCCGAGACATTTTATCTCTTTTCACTTCATGGCCCCAATATTTTAAGGAAAGCCTTTGTGGTAATCTATGGCTTATCTATCCTTCCATTTTGATATGGGAATTATGGAAAGAAAGAAACAGAAGGATATTTGAAGACAAATCAATGGATATAGCTTCTTTACTCAACAAAATTGATGTTAGGAATAAGGTGTCTCAACCTTGTATATTTCCTTACATTTGATATTTTCCAAATGTCGGCACTTTGGACAATGTGTAAGGTAATCATGACTAAAATGGTTATGATGGATTCCTATGATGGTCATTAATATTTGTAAGAGCTAATTGTGGAAGTTTCGATGATGGGTGAAGACATGCAAGACATGTGGCAACTAATCAGTTGAGTACTATACAAAAAAAAAATTTGGGTTCCTATTTTCTCAGAGAATGGTAAAACCCTAATACGGCTGCCTTTGAAAGTTACCCTAAAAAGTGAAGTGCATGATATAAGCATTTTTTAGGGTTGTAAATTTGAGAGAAGTTAGTGTATTGTTGGAATGTTTTTATGCTGCCGAATTTGTCTTCAAGTGTTGATTATCTCCTGAAAGAAATTGCATTGCAAGTGATTTGTAAATAGTATTAGTTTTGATTAATACATTGTGCAGGTTCTGGAGTGCTGGGGTATTTTACCAAAAGTTTTTCCCCAGGGTAAATCATTGTTTCATTCTCATTTTTCTATGTATGCATGTTATTGTATTATCATTCTATAATTGTTAAGGGTTAAATCTGAATTTGCATGATCCTCTTCTTGGAAGTTTAGCATAGGGAACTATTTTTCGCACACTTAGTTTCCTTTTAGTTGGTATCAGACCCTGGCCAGTTTTGGTTCTATTTGTTAGGGTACGAGTTTTTTGAGCTAATATCTAGTCCAGTGGGAGTATTGTTGTAGAGTATTCATAACCTTATTGTAGGAAGATATGGCAGGTTCTTCATATAGTAGAATGGAGGTGGAAAAGTTCAATGGCACAAACTTTGAGTTGTGGAAACTCAAGATGGAAGACATGCTCATAGACTGTGATGTATGGGAGGTGGTTGATAATGATATCAAATAAGTAAACATGCCTCAAGCAGATTGGGATCTCAAGGATCGGAAAGCTAAGGGTCTCATTAGACTCTGTCTAGCAGATTCTATTCTCCTGAATGTTCTCGATGAGAAGACTGAAAACAAATTTTGGACATGACTTGGGTCTATGTATCAGGCCAAGTCCTTGGTGAACAGAATGTTCCTGAGAAAGAAGTGGTATTCTCTGAGAATGGAGGAAGGAGGATCCATTCTAGATCACTTGAACATGTTTAACATGTTGATTTCATAGTTGACATCAACTGATGTCAAGTTGGAGGAAGAGGATTGATGTATGACCCTACCAGTTTCCTTGCCAGATTCATGGGACCGTCTTGTGATGGCCCTAGGGAGTAATATTGTCACTTTCCAAATGGATTATGTGGTGTCTTTGCTATTATATAAAGAGATGTGAACAAAGACTTCTGATTCAACCAAGGAAGCCCTTGTTGTTCACGGTAGATCCAAAGATAGAGGAAGGAAAAATGACAATAAGTCTGAAAAGGGTAGATCCAAATCCCATGGGAATCTAAGACTCCTAGAAATTCTAAGGTAACATGTTGGAACTGTGGTAAGGCTGGGCACTTCCATAAGAATTGCAAAGAGCCAAAGAAGAAGAAGAAAAGCCCAGATTTAGATTCTGAAAAATCTCAAGAAGATGGCGATGCTTTTGTCATAGCCTTGGCCACCCATGCATATGATGATGTGTGGCTGATTGACTCAGGTGCTTCTTTTCACATGACCTCTCATCAAAATTGGTTCTCAAAGTACAAGGATTTCAATGGTGGAAAGGTGTACCTAGGTGATGATTCTCACCTATAGATAGTTGGATGAGGAAGAGTCACTATCAGATTCCCTGATGGATGAGTAAAGGGGATCAACAGGGTAATGCACATCCTAAGTTTGGCATGAAACCTGTTATCTATAAGTATGTTGAATGATGCAGGTGTGCAAGTTGTTTTTTCAAAAGATGGATGCAAGATGATTAGAGGAGCTATAGTGCTCACACAAGGTACTAGGAGAGGTACCCTATTTTAGTTGGATGCTTGCACTTCATAGTGCAATAGTTCTTCTATCTCAAGGAAGAGAGCAATAGTCACTTCATCTCCACCATCTAAACTAGCAGTGAAGAAGTCTATCATAATGGGTTCCGATGGTAGTACATCAAGTGTACCTACGGGTGCTAGCACTTTGGAAGGAAAACTTCCTACAGAAAAGATAATGTTGTGGCATATGAGATTTGGCCACATTGGTGAGAAGGGCCTCAGAACCCTGAAAAATAAAAACCTCATTAAGGGGTTAAATAATTGTAGTCTTGAGTTCAACTTCTGCAAACACTGTGTTTATGGTAAGCAAAATTGTGTTCAGTTTTACTCCAGTTCTTACAAGTCTTCTAGTATTTTGGATCTTATCCATTTGGATGTGTTTGGTCCTATTAAAGCTCCTTCACTCTAAAAATCTGTATATTTTGTATCTTTTATAGATGATTATAGTAGAAGGACATGGATTTATTTCCTTAAAAGCAAGACACAAGTTTTTAGTCGGTTCAAGGAATTTAAAGCTCTTGTAGAGAATCAGACTGGTAAAAGAATTAAGTGTTTGAGAACTGACAATGGTGGTGAGTTTTTTTTGGCAGAGTTTGAATAGTTCTATAAAGAACGAGGGATTGAGAGGCATAAGAAAACTCCTTATACCCCACTACAAAATGGAGTTGCAGAAAGAATGAATAGGACATTGATGGAGAAGGCTAGGAGTATGCTTAGTGGAGCTGGCCTCAAACAAAGGTTTTGGGCTGAAGCTATGGTCACTGCTTGCTATCTGGTTAACAGATCTCCTACATCAGCTCTTGTTGGTAAGACACCCTTGGAGGTGTGGTCTAGTAAGAAGCCTTTAGTTAGACATCTTCATTTTTTTGGTTGTGAAGCTTATGCACATGTGCCTAAGGAGAGAAGATCTAAGTTGGAAAACAAGGCTGTAAAATGTATTTTATTTGGCTACAGTGTTGGTGTGAAAGGATACAAGCTTTGGGATCCTATGATTGGTAAGGTGTTGTATAGAATAAATGTTATTTTTAGAGAGCTAACACCTTCTCCTATTTTTCTACAGCTAGATGAAAAAGAAATGAAAGAAGATGTTGTTCAGTTTCCTCCTACCTCTGCGAAGACTGAACAGAGAGACCGTGATGGATCTAATGATGAGGAGAGCTCTAGCAGCTCTACAAATTTAGAAGAAGAGGTAGAACAACCTCAACCTTGTGTGATGAAAATGTGTCACACTTCTATGAATCATTCCATCCAAGGTTTCTCAAGAATGAGGCCTCGAATATTGATCCATAGCTCTCTAGTCATGAAGTGCAAGGGTGTGAAATAAAGGCCCTCAGATTGACCTAGTTAGTGCCTATGCAAGTACACCATGAAATGAGAGATTCAAATGCACTAAAAATGATATATACTCTATATGATAACAATGCATGAAAGGAAATTAATCTAAATGATAACAATGCATGATTAATCTATGAAAGGAAATACAAATGCAAGTTTAATCTATGAAAATAAACATGATTCTAATCTACATGAATAGCCATGGATGAAAGAAGAATACAAGAAGAGAGTGTTGGAAAGTTGACTTCTAGAGGAAATATGACTATTTTTGTGTTGTCATCATGGCAAAAAAGTCATATTAAGTTTTTGTTTAAGATAACTTAGAAGATAAAATGACTAAGTATGGAAACATGGCAAACAGAGATATACAACAATTAGCACATCATCGCACGTGCGAGAGATCAAATCAAACTATGTGCATTCAGATATATGTTCTATGACATGTGTACATACTACATCTAGGCACACATAGTATAGAATGATAGTACGGAGAAGTTACAGACAAATCAGTACACCAGCAGTCCAGAAGATAGAGCATGGAAGCCGACTAGTGTTTTGATCAGCGTGAATTATTTTGATATGTAATGGCTAAGCGCCTTTGATTATATGTTTGTAATGATGTAATTAGTATTGTTGTAAACATGCCTGAGCTGACTTGTTCGAAAGCATTGTTTATTATGTTTTAGGGCCAACTAGAGTCTTATTTTGGGTCGTGCCTATTCGGATATGAACATATAAGTTTGTAATGTAAAGTTATGTTACAATTGTCAAATTATTATGTAAGAGGAAGTTATAGAAGAGAAGTATGATGAAGTCAATACATGATATGGCTCTTTAAGAGAGTAAGAGCATTCACGCATACACAAAACTGATCAAACAACAGTGTCATCACAGCAGTTCACTTTTGATATAGTGTATATCAACTATCAGAAGTTTGTAGCCTTCATCTTATTGGGCAGTGAGCCTAGGTAGTGAGCCATATACCTTTAACAGGCTTTTTTAAAAGACTCCTAACAGGTCAGACCTTTAACCAAGTCATTGTACTTGCATTGTAAAGACTGCTCCTAACAGGGAAAAGGAACTTTAATAGGTTCATCATACTAGTGCAATATTTATGGGTATTAATTCCCACCGGGGTTTTCCTCTGATCAAGGTTTCCCCGTAATCATATCATGTGTTATGAGTTCTTATATGTTAAGCTTCATTAAATGAATGTTTGATTTATGTTTAAGTTGCTGAAAAATATATTATAGACAAACACTGATTCACCCCCCTCTAAGTGTTTCTAACAGAGAGAAGTTGCAATATCCAAGCTTGAGTGCTCAAATCATCCTCCAAAATTGCTCTCCAAACCTGCAGGATAACAATACTATGAAAACCTAATATCTGAAAATGAGAAGCAGAGGTCTCCTCTTAAAGGAAAGTGAGCGGTTGAGATTAAGAGGCAAAAATCAAAGGCTATGATTAAGAGGCAAAAAATCCCACCACTTAGGAGGATGTGATGAAAAAGGGATTTTTATTTAATTCTTATTTAATGTATTTCATTTTTCATCAAATAAAGTGCTTTAAGTGGGGATTTTTATTTATTTAATTAAAAGAGGGGTTTCCTTTCAATTAAATAAATTAGAAGAATTTTATTTAATTAAATGAGGGAATTTGAATTTAATTAAATAAGAGGAATTTTATTTAATTAAAAAGACAAAATTTACTTTAATTAAATAAAATAAATTTTATTCAATTAAAAGGGAGATTAAATCTTTTAATTAAATAAGATAAATTTTATTTAATTAAAAAGAAAATAAAATCTTTTAAATAGATAAAAATGATCAAACCTTAGGAAATATTGAAATAAATGAATTAATTACAATTTGATCAAGGAAAATGATTTGAATTGAAAATGTTGCAAAGCATTGATTCAGGAAATTGATAAATTAATAAAATGATAAATGGGGCCCATAGTCTAGGCGACCATTATGGGGTGCATACATTTGCCCCTCTTTGACTAATGTGTGATCATTGGGCCATTATTAACGAACATCGAAAAAAATCACACAATCATCACTAGTCACAAGTGCAACTATGAAGATATGAATGTGACTTATATCAGATTGGAATGTGAAAATATTCTAACATAAGCATCAAAGACATAAAGGTCAAGATGATTGTGATGTAAGCTTACCCAATTTAATATAGCAAAACCACGCTCACATCAAGGCATAGAGGCTAGGATGACCAGCATAATGGTTGTGCAAAAATAGTGAAGCATAAAGCAGGAAACAAATAAAAACATGCCCCATGCCCCAAGTCCTCTAGCTATGCATCACGGAGAGACTTATTAGACAAGGATACTCAATGAAAATCAATAACAGTCAGCACACAAAGAAAAGATCATGACATGGCTCAAGCATTAACTGTTCCATTTAAAAATTCAAGTGTGTTAACTGATACTAAGTTCAAAGGATAAGGATTGAATGCTTGCAAGTAGGTAAAACCACATAACAAAACTGGGTAAAACCAAACCGATAAGTGTTGAAAAACACTCGATGTCAAGGGTTGTATTGAAAAATATAGTAGGGGTTGTGTTGAAAAACACCGTTTGTGAGGTGTCCTAAAGACTAACTCATCCAAGAGACCAAAGCTAACACAGTTATGGCCCCTTGACAAAGACAAAGACCAATTCCAAACCAAGGAAACAAGGACAAGGCATGATGGAGAAAGGCTAAGTGTCAAGGACACACGCTAAGAAAATAGGGGTGCAAAGGCCTCAAGTAGTGTCTGTTTCTAGGCTTTCGGCACTTGGATTTTATTGCAATTTTTTTATTTTTCATTTTTTTCTTCTTTTTTTCAGGACTTTCTATAATTTTTTTTGAATTTTTTCTACCAAGGTGCATGTTTCCAAGGTTTTCACCGAGGCACTTTTTCTATTTTTTTGAATTTTTGATTTTTTGGAATATATAATTTTTTTTGAAGATACATCAAAGTGCCTATTCCTAGGTTTTCACTAAGATGATCATTTTTTCAGGACATTTTCCAATTTTTAGAATTTTTGACAATATGTCATTTTTTTAGATTTTTTCAGGATCAATAATTATGTACAAAAGGATGCCCCCAGACAGGATGGGCATCATGGATAGAACTTCTTCAAGTGAAAAACAATGATAGGATTAGTGAGCTGTTCTCCCTTTTCTGTAGATAGTAAATAAGCACCTGTCCCAAAAGTTGTTGTGATAATGTAAGGTCCAAGCCAATTAGGTTCAAATTTTCCCTTTTGATCTCTATGCTATTGATTCTTACGATTTTCACGTAGGACAAGATCTAGGGTAACCTTTTTTTTTAAGGCTTTGGACATACCCTTTTGATAGACCCTCATATGGTCAAATGATGCTTGACATTTTTCATGTAGAAATTCTAACTCTTGAAGTCTCATGGTGCGGTAGTCTTCATCTATAACTAGACCATGGAGAAACTTAAAGTGAAGGAATCTCAACCTCCAAAGATAACACTGCTTCAGCACCATATGCAAGGGCAAAAGGAGTAGCCCCAATAGGAGTACAAATAATCATTCTATAGGCCTAGAAAGCTGGATTTATCTATAAATGTCAATCTCTACCATTCTTACACAATGTTTGATGCAAAATTTTAAGAATGGTCTTGTTTGATGCCTCTACTTGACCATTTCCTTGCAGAAAGTAAATGGAGGACCAATGTTGTTTAATCTTGAATTTTTTGCAGAGTTGTTTAAGGTCATTTTTAAACTGGTCTCCATTGTCAGTAATAATCTCAGAAGGCACTCTATATCGACAGATGATATGGTTCAGAATGAATAGTGAGACTGTCTTTCCCGAGGCAACTGAAAGTGGGGCAACTTCTACCCATTTAATGAAATAATCAGTAGCAGTAATGATAAACTTATGTGCACCTGATGAGTTGGGATGAATCTACCCAACAAGATCAAAGGCCCAACGCTGAAATGGCCAATGAGATATAGAAGGAATAATCTCCCATCCTAGAGCATGTATCAGGTTACCATGTTTTTGACATTTTTTACATGACTTTGCAAAAGCTACTGCATCAATCTACATCATGGGACTATAGTACCCCACCCTAAGCAACCTTCGGGCCATGGAAAGACCATTGGAATGTCCCCCATAGATGCCCTCATGAATGTCAACTAACACTTGATCAGATTCTTCCTTTTCTAAGCATCTAAGAAGTGTTCCATCTAGAGCCATCCTATACAAATCACCAGCGATAAGGGAATGGTGAGAGGCATTTTGGGTAAGATTTTGGCATTCAGATTGGTTAAAGGTTTCATGTATAATGCCATCACAAAGGTATGAGTAAATGGCACCATAACGGGATGATTCATGACCAACAAGGGTACAAATAATATGGATTTCTTGGGAGTCAAAGATAGGGTGATGTAGCTCTTCCACCAGGAATTCAGATCTTTATTCATGTTTCTCTAGCTGAAGAAGTGAAGCAAGTGTAGCCATAGCATCAGTTGCTTTGTTTTCTTCTCTAGTGATTTTCTGAAATGTGACAAATGTGAAGTATCTCTTCAAGGAATCAACCATTTTCTTATAGGGTATCATTTTCTCATGTTTTGTTTGATATTCTATATTAACCTGGTTGATTATCAGCTATAAATCCCCATAGATGTGTAACTCTGTGATTCTCCATTTTATGGCTATCTTAAGTCCATTTATTAAATCTTCATACTCAGCAATGTTATTTGTACATGGAAACAATAATTTATAGGACGTAGGGATTGTGTAACCATGAGGAGAAACATAAGACACACCAGCTCCTGAACCATTTTGCATAAAAGATCCATCAAAGAACATCTTCCAAGTTCTTTCAGTCATATACATATGATATTCATCTGGGAAGTTAACTTGAATAGGTGCATCATCTTGTAATGGGAAATCAGCCAATTGATCTTCTATATCTTGTCCTTTGATTGTTTTTCTCTCAATGTACTCAATGTCAAAATCTGAAAGTATCATCATCCATTTAGCAAGTCTACCTGTGATGGCATCCTTACTCAACAAATATTTGAGTGTATCTATTTTGGCTATGAGGTGTATAGTGTGCGCAAGCATGTAATGTCGCAACTTTTAGGAAGCAAACACAATAGCAAGGAAAGCCTTTTCAATGCTAGTTTAGTTAACCTCATATGAAACAAGAGTATGGCTAATGTATTATATTGCTCTTTCTTTCCCATTTTCATCAAGTTGAGCCAGTAATGCCCTCGAGGAAGAATCTTTTGCAGAAATGTATAAAATAAGTGGTTTCCCTGGGATAGGAGGCATTAAAATGGGAGGATTTGCCAAGTACTTCTTAATTTTATCTATGCTCTTTTGACAATCCTCATTCCAAACACATTTGACTCCCTTATGTAAGTTCTTATTGAAAGGTTGAGCTCTATCTGCCAGTTGTGAAATGAATCTCCTTATAGATTGAAGAAGTCCCTGAAGACTCCTCATTTGACTAATATTTTTAAGAGGTGGCATATCTATGATTGCTTGGACTTTTTTTAGGGTCAACCTCTATTCCTTTTTCTGAAATAATGAATACAAACAGTTTCCTAGAGGTGACTCCAAATGCACACTTTTTAGGATTTAGTCTTAATTGAAATTGTTCCATTCGATGTAGAATTACTTCCAAATCATCTAAGTGTGTATCTCTTTGTTTATACTTGGCCAAGGTGCCATCTACATAATCTTCCATATTTTTATGCATCATGTCATGAAAAATAGTTGTCATAGCTCTTTGATAGGTAGCTCCTACATTCTTTAAACCAAAAGGCATAACGTTCCAACAATAGGTTCTCCATGCACAAGTGAATGCAGTCTTTTCTTGATCTTCAAGAGCTATCTTAATTTGATTGTACCCAGAAAAACCATCCATCAAAGAATAAATCTCATAACCCGCATTCATATCCACTATCATGTCTATATTGGGGAGCGGAAAGTCATCCTTTGGGCATGCTTTATTGACATCTCTAAAATCTATGCAAACTTGAATGGATTTGTCATGTTTGAAAACTGGTACAATATTTGATATCCATTCAGCATAGGCAATAACTCTTATAAATTTGGCACCAAGGGGTTTTTCTAATTCAGCTTTGACTAGAAGAGCTATGTGAGGATGCATTTTCCTCAATTTCTATCAAACGCAAAATTAATTTTTTTGGTTTGTAAGAACTTAGTGTAAGCTTCTTTTGCTGGTGGTGACAAGGACTCGGCCAAGTGTACTATCTATCGAGCCTCATTTGTACCCAAATTAATTACTTATGCTGGCTCAATAATTACTGAAGATTGATCTTCAAAATAGCTAGGGAGATGATCAAGTACCTCATCCTTAGGTGCCTCAAAGAGGTTTTCACCCTTGGATACATCATTTCTTTTTACTTTTTTCAGTTCTGACACCGCCACATAGTGGTTTTCACCATCAGAACACCTATTCTTTTTATTTTCTTGTATTTTTATCTTGTGACCAAGGTACTTGATGTTTGGCTTTGTCATACTGGTAGTCGGTTCACTAGTGGAAGAGACTACGGGTTCAATGGCATTTAGATAAAAAGCTATCTCATAATAATTTTGGAATGTTAAAAGCTCAGGTTCTTGATAGCGTCGGGACCAATCAATAAGGTCAGGATGAATAAGAGGTAAGTCAATGACTGGTTCAAGGCTATAAATATGAATGATATTATCGTTGGTGACCGAAGAGTTAGAGTCTGTCAATTATCCCTCTAAGCTACCCAAATTAGGATTCATCCTAACAAGAAAAGAATCATCCACTAAGGCAACATGTGGGTTCCAAACTTCTAATCCTACACATGACTCGTTGGTTACCTGAAGAGGAGAACAAAAAGTGTGAACAACATCAATATCTCTATCAATTGTTGAGGGCTTTGAAAAAGAGTCCCATTCATACTCATTAGAACTTGTATCTGATCTGTGAATAGGATGCTTACACCATGAAGGCTTGGGAAATTGTGATGTTGAAGGTCCAATTTCATCAAAAGTAGTACTTTCTCTTTCCAATAAAGGAACAAGATTTTTTCTTTGACACTCTCTCAAAG
>MU225702.1:69656-119867 GCA_018584345.1 Thuja plicata
CATCCATGAGGAAGTGAGGAAGCACATTACCAAAATGAATGCATAGTATAAGGCTAAGGCAGATGAGAAAAGGAGACATAAGGAATTTCAGGTTGGGGATGAAGTCATGGTTCATTTGTGGAAGGAGTAGTTTCCAGTTGGTACATATAACAAGTTGAAAATGAAGAAGTTTGGACCATGTAAGATACTGAAGAAGTATGATTCAGGAAATGCATATGAGGTAGAATTTTCTAGTGAGCTGAATATTTCACCAGTGTTTAACATTTCAGATTTGACAGAGTATCATGAAGGAGGTGTTGAAGTTGAGATCACAGCGACACAGTGGAGTATTCTAGAAATTAGTTCAGATACCAAGGAGATTGAAGACATACTAGACAGTCGTGTTGGTAGAAGCACAAGGAACAGGACATATGAAGAATATCTGGTGAAGTGGAAAGGATGACCTATTGAAGATTCATCATCACTGACAAGGGAGGAGGTTAACTATCTTGGTTTTCCTCTGCACACCTGAGTCGTGACAGGATCACTTCTCAAATTACCGTGGGTGTCTGATGCAGGAACAACCTGGGTGTAAGGAAAATCTTGCATCACCCCAAAAATATGTGTTTTTCTATTCAATAAGGGCTATTTTGTACAAAGTTTCTATTTTTGGAAACTTACAATTTTTAGTAAGTTGGTCGTTTGAACTCAGAATGTTCTAATTTTTCAGGTGAAGGTTCATCTTAGTCATATAAGAATGCCAGTTGAATTTCATTGCCAGATCATCTATATTGGTGAAGTTATTAAAGATTTACTGTTGAGATTTTAGGGTGCAAAATCTTTGAGCTCAATTTTCAGGAGCTTAGAGGCTCTGGTTCGAGGTCGAACCCCCGGGTCTGACTAGCGAAGTACCATGGATGAAACAAGAAGAAGACAAGAAGAGAGTGTTGGAAAGTTGAATTCTAGATGAAATATGACTATTTTGTGTTGTCATCATGGCAACAAAGTCATATTAAGTTTCCTTTTAAGATAACTTAGAAGATAAAATGACTAAGTATGGAAACAGGGCAGACAGATATATACAATGATTAGCACATGATCACACGTGCGAGAGATCAAATCAAACTATGTGCATTCAGATATATGTTCTATGACATGTTTACATACTACATCTAGTCACACATAGTATAGAATGATAGTGTGGAGAAGTTACAGACAGATCAGTACACCAGCAGTCCAGAAGATAGAGCATGGAAGCTGACTAGTGTTTTGATCAGTGTGAATTATTTTGATATGTAATGGCTAAGCCCCTTTGATTATATGTTTGTAATGATGTAATTAGTATTGTTGTAAACATGCCTGAGCTGACTTGTTTGAAAGCATTGTGTATTATATTTTAGGGCTGACTAGAGTCTTATTTTGGGTCGTGCCTATTCGGATATGAACATATAAGTTTGTAATGTAAAGTTATGTTACAATTGTCAAATTATTATGTAAGAGGAAGATATAGAAGAGAAGTATGATGAAGTCAATATATGAAATGGCTCTTTAAGAGAGTAAGAGCATTCTCGCATACACAGAACTGATCAGACAATAGTGTCATCATAGCAGTTCACTTTTGATATAGTGTATATCAACTATTAGAAGTTTGTAGCCTACATCTTATTGGGCAGTGAGCCTAGGTAGTGAGCCATATGCCTTTAACAAGGTTTTGTAAAAGACTCCTAACAGGGTCAGACCTTTAACCAAGTCATTGTACTTGCATTGTAAAGACTGCTCCTAACAGGGCAAAGGAACTTTAATAGGTTCATCATACTAGTGCAATATTTATGGGTACTAATTCCCACCGGGGTTTTCCTCTGATCAAGGTTTCCCTGTAATCATATCATGTGTTATGAGTTCTTATATGTTAAGCTTCATTAAATGAATGTTTGATTTATGTTTAAGTTGCTGAAAAATATATTATAGACAAACACTGATTCACCCCCCCTCTCAGTGTTTCTAACAGAGAGAAGTTGCAATATCCAAGCTTGAGTGCTCAAATCCTCCTCCAAAATTGCTCTCGAAACCTACAGGATAACAATACTATGAAAACCTAATATCTGAAAATGAGAAGGAGAGGTCTCCCTTTAAAGGAAAGTGAGCGGCTGAGATTAAGAGGCAAAAATCAAAGGCTATGATTAAGAGGCAAAAAATCCCACCACTTCGGAGGATGTGATGAAAGAGGGATTTTTATTTAATTCTTATTTAATGTATTTCATTTTTCATCAAATAAAGTGCTTTAAGTGGGGATTTTTATTTAATTAAAAGAGGGGTTTCCTTTCAATTAAATAAATTAGAAGAATTTTATTTAATTAAATGGGGGAATTTGAATTTAATTAAATAAGAGGAATTTTATTTAATTAAAAAGGCAAAATTTACTTTAATTAAATAAAATAAATTTTATTCAATTAAAAGGGAGATTAAATCTTTTAATTAAATAAGATAAATTTTATTTAATTAAAAAGAAAATTAAGTCTTTTAAATAGATAAAAATGATCAAACCTTAGGAAATATTGAAATAAATGAATTAATTACAATTTGATCAAGGAAAATGATTTGAATTGAAAATGTTGCAAAGCATTGATTCAGGAAATTTATAAACTGATAAGATGATAAATGGGGCCCATAGTCTAGGTGACCATTTTGGGGTGCATACATTTGCCCCTCTTTGACTAATGTGTGATCATTATGGGAAAGCATGTAGTCAAAGAATGCAGTTGAAGTGTGAGATCATTTTGGGATCACAAAACAACACAAACATGTGATCATTTTGGGAACACATCAGGACAAAAATAAGCAGATTGAAAAATAGACAAGGTCAACACCCTTGTATATAAGTAATTGAAATGTCAAGGTTGATATAATTGATAAAACTCAATCAAAGATTGAAGTTTGATAGGTATTGCACCCTTGTGATCGAAATTTAAATGACATAGAGGAGAAACAACAAATTGATAAATTTGATCAAATCAAACTAAAGATAAGGTTCTTGATGTAAGATGAAAGATATAAGGATCTCAGAACCAAGGCATGAAAGATTATGCCCCAAGGTTGAATTAGAAGAAAAGAAGTGGGGTGAGAGTGAATGGAAGATAGAAGTTTGGAAGAAGTGGAACGAAATGGAAAGAAGAAAGAGAATTTGCCCCAAAATCAATCAATTGTGTAAGATAGAAAATTTTGATTGAGATCATGAAAGAAGATAAGGAAATGAAGATTAGAACATGATCACAGCTAATTAAAAGTCCACAAGAAAGATGAAGGAAAAACCCTCACAAACTCATAATGCAGCCTAAAAATACAAATTAACATAAAGTCTAACAATGCAAGCTATATGAAAATGCAAAGGTGTACTTGCAATAGAGAAACTGTAACATAGGACTTTGTGTTCATCATTCATTAGAGAATGTTAAGGAACTTATTTTCACCATTGGGCCATTATTGACGGACATAAAACAAAATCACACAATCATCACTAGTCACAAGTGCAACTATGAAGATATGAATGTGACTTATATCAGATTGGAATGTGAAAAGATTCTAACATAAGCATCAAAGACATAAAAGTCAAGATGACTGTGATGTTAGCTTAACCAATTTAACATAGAAAAACCACGCTCGCATCAAGGCATAGAGGCTAGGATGACCAACATAATGGTTGTGCAAAAATAGTGAAGCATAAAGTAGGAAGCAAATAAAAACATGCCCCATGCCCCAAGTCCTCTAGCTATGCGTCACGGAGAGACTTATTAGACAAGGATACTCAACGAAAATCAATAACAGTCAACACACAAAGAAAAGATCATGACATGGATCAAGCATTAAGTGTTGCATTTAAAAATTCAAGTGTGTTAACTGATACTAAGTTCCAAGGATAAGGATTGAATGCTTGCAAGTAGGTAAAACCACATAACAAACCTAGGTAAAACCAAACCGATAAGTGTTGAAAAACACTCGATGTCAGGGGTTGTATTGAAAAATACAGTTGGGGTTGTGTTGAAAAACACCGTTTGTGAGGTTTCCTAAAGACTAACGCATCCAAGAGACCAAAGCTAACACGGTTATGCCCCCTTGACAAAGACAAAGACCAATTCCAAACCAAGGAAACAAGGACAAGGCATGATGGAGAAAGGCTAAGTGTCGAGGACACACGCTAAGAAAATAGGGGTGCAAAGGCCTCAAGTAGTGCCCATTTCTAGGTTTTCACCACTTGAATTTTATTGCAATTTTTTTATTTTTCATTTTTTTCTTCTTTTTTTCAGGACTTTCTATAATTTTTTTTGAATTTTTGCTACCAAGGAGCCTGTTTCCAGGTTTTCACCAAGGCACTTTTTCTTTTTTTTTGAATTTTTTGAATTTTTTTGATTTTTTGGAATATATAATTTTTTTTGAAGATACATCAAAGTGCCTATTCCTAGGTTTTCACTAAGATGATCATTTTTTCAGGACATTTTCCAATTTTTAGAATTGTTGACAATATATCATTTTTTTAGATTTTTTTAGGATCAATAATTATGTACAAAAGGATGCCCCTAGACACGATGGGAATCATGGATAGAAATTATTCAAGTGAAAAACAATGATAGGATCAGGGAGCTGTTCTCCCTTTTCTGTAGATAGTAAATAAGCACCTGTCCCAAAAGTTGCTGTGATAATGTAAGGTCAAAGCCAATTAGGTTCAAATTTTCCCTTTTGATCTCTATGCTATTGATTCTTAGGATTTTCACGTAGGACAAGATCTAGGGTAACCTTTTTGTTGAAGGCTTTGGACATACGCTTTTGATAGACCCTCATATGGTCAAATGATGCTTGACATTTTTCATGTAGAAATTCTAACTCTTGAAGTCTCATGGTGCGGTAGTCTTCATCTATAACTAGACCATGGAGAAACTTGAAGTGAAGGAATCTCAACCTCCAAAGGTAATACTGCTTCAACACCATATGAAAGGGAAAAAGGAGTAGCCCTAGTAGGAGTACGAATACTCATTCTATAGGCCCACAAAGCTAGATTTATCTATAAATGCCAATCTCTACCATTCTTACACACTGTTTGATGCAAAATTTTAAGAATGGTCTTGTTTGATGCCTCTACTTGACCATTTCCTTGCAGAAAGTAAATGGAGGACCAATGTTGTTTAATCTTGATTTTTTTGCAGAGTTGTTTAAGGTCCTTATTTTTAAACTGATCTCCATTGTCAGTAATAATCTCAGAAGGCACTCCATATCGATAGATGATATGGTTCAGAATGAATAGTGAGACTGTCTTGCTCGGGGCAACAGAAAGTGGGACAAATTCTACCCATTTAGTGAAATAATCAGTAGCAGTAATGATAAACTTGTGTGCAACTGATGAGTTGGGATGAATCTACCCAACAAGATCAAAGGCCCAGCACTGAAATGGCCAATGAGATATAGAAGGAATAAGTTCCCTTCCTAGAGCATGTATGAGGTTACCATGTTTTTGACATTTTTTACATGACTTTGCAAAAGCTACTACATCAATCTACATCATGGGACAATAGTATGCCACCCTAAGAAACCTTCAAGCCATGAAAAGACCATTGGACTGTCCCAGACAGATGCCCTCATGAATGTCAACTAACACTTGATCAGATTCTTCCTTTTCTAAGAATCTAAGAAGTGTTCCATCTAGACCCATCCTATACAAATCACTAGCGATAAAGGAATGATGAGAGGCATTTTGGGTAAGATTTTGGCATTTATATTGGTTAAAGGTTTCAGGTATAATGCCATCATAAAGGTATGAGTAAATGGCACCATAACGGGATGATTCATGACCAACAAGGGTACAAATAATATGGCTTTCTTGGGATTCAAAGATAGGGTGATGTAGCTCTTCCACCAGGAATTCAAATCTTTATTCATGTTGCTCTAGCTGAAGAAGTGAAGCAAGTGTAGCCATAGCATTAGCTGCTTTGTTTTATGCTCTAGTGATTTGCTGAAATTTGAAAAATGTGAAGTATCTCTTCAAGGAATCAACCATTTTCTTATAGGGTACCATTTTCTCATGTTTTGTTTGATATTCTTCATTAACTTGGTTGATTATCAGCTATAAATCCCCATAGATGTGTAACTCTATGATTCTCCATTCTATGGCTATCTTAAGTCCATTTATTAAAGCTTCATACTCAACAATGTTATTTGTACATGGGAACAATAATTTATAAGACTTAGGGATTGTGTACCCATGAGGAGAAACAAAAAACACACCAGCTCCTGAACCATTTTGCATAAAAGATCCATCAAAGAACATCTTCCAAGTTCTTTCAGTGATATACATAAGATATTTATCTGGGAAGTCAACTTGAATAGGTGCATCATCTTGTAATGGGAAATCAGCCAATTGATCTTCTATAGCTTGTCCTTTGATTGCTTTTCTCTCAATGTACTCAATGTCAAACTCTGAAAGTATCATCAATCATTTAGCAAGTCTACCTATGAGGGCATCCTTACTCAACAAATATTTGAGTGGATCTATTTTGGCTATGAGGTGTATAGTGTAAGCAAGCATGTAATGTCGCAACTTTTGAGAAGCAAACACAACAGCAAGGAAAGCCTTTTCAATGCTAGTTTAGTTAACCTCATATGAAACAAGAGTATGGCTAATGTATTATATTGCTCTTTCTTTCCCATTTTCATCAAGTTGAGCCAGTAATGCCCTCGAGGAAGAATCTTTTGTAGAAATGTATAAAATAAGTGGTTTCCCTGGGATAGGAGGCATTAAAATGGGAGGATTTGCCAAGTACTTCTTAATTTGATCTATGCTCTTTTGACAATCCTCATTCCAAACACATTTGACTCCCTTATGTAATTTCTTATTGAAAGGTTGAGCTCTATCTGCCAGTTGTGAAATGAATCTCCTTATAGATTGAAGACGTCCCTAAAGACTCCTCATTTGACTAATGTTTTTAAGAGGTGGCATATCTATGATTGCTTGGACTTTTTTTAGGGTCAACCTCTATTCTTTTTTCTGAAATAATGAATCCAAGTAGTTTTCTAGAGGTGACTCCAAATGCACACTTTTTAGGATTTAGTCTTAATTGAAATTGTTCCATTCAATCTAGAATTACTTCCAAATCATCTAAGTGTGTATCTCTTTGTTTAGACTTGGCCAAGGTGTCATCCACATAATCTTCCATATTTTTATGCATCATGTCATGAAAAATAGTTGTCATAGCTCTTTGATAGGTAGCTCCTACATTCTGTAATGAAAAAGTCATAATGTTCCAACAATAGGTTCCCCATGCACAAGTGAGTGCAGTCTTTTCTTGATCTTCAGGAGCTATCTTAATTTGATTGTACCCAGAAAAACCATCCATCAAAGAATAAATCTCATAACCCGCATTCATATCCACTATCATGTCTATATTGAGGAGTGGAAAGTCATCCTTTGGGCATTCTCTATTGACATCTCTAAAATTTGTGCAAACTCGAATGGATTTGTCATGTTTGGAAACTAGTACAATATTTGATATCCATTCAGCATAGGCAATAGCTCTTATAAATTTGGCACCAAGGAGTTTTTCTAATTCAGTTTTGACTAGAAGAGCTATGTGAGGATGCATTTTCCTCAATTTCTATTTAACTGGTTTGACATTTGGAGCTATAGATAAGTGATGCATAATATCATTAATGTCCAATCCTGGCATATCTAAATAAGTCCATGCAAAATTGATTTTTTTGGTTTGTAAGAACTTAGTGTAAGATTCTTTTTCTGGTGGTGACAAGGACTCGGCCAAGTGTACTATCTATGGAGCCTCATTTGTACCCAAATTAACTGCTTGTGTTGGCTCAATAAGTACTGAAGATCAATCTTGAAAATAGCTAGGGAGACGATTAGGTACCTCATCCTTAGGTGCCTCAAAGAGGTTTTCACCCTTGGATACATCATTTCTTTTTAATTTCTTCAGTTCTGGCACCGCCACATAGTGCTTTTCACCATCAGAACACCTATACTTTTTATTTTCTTTTATTTTTATCTTGTGACCAAGGTACTTGATGTTTGGCTCTGTCATACTTGTAGCCGGTTCGCTAGTGGAAGAGACTATAGGTTCAATGGCATTTAGATAAAAACCTATCTCATAATAATTTTGGAATGTTAAAAGCTCAAGTTCTTGATAGCGTCGGGACCAATCAATAAGGTCAGGATGAATAAGAGGTAAGTTAATGACTGGTTCAAGGCTATAAATATGAATGATATTAGTGTTGGTGACCGAAGAGTTAGAGTCTATCAATTATCCCTCTACGCTACCCAAATCAGGATTCATCCTAACAAGGAAAGAGTCATCCACTAAGGCAACATGTGGGTTCAAAACCTCTAATCCTACACATGATTCATTGGCTACCTCAAGAGGAGAAAAAAAAGTGTGAACAACATCAATATCTCTATCAATTGTTGAGGGCTCTGAAAAAGAGTCCCATTCACACTCATTAGAACTTGTATCTGAACTGTGAATAGGATGCTTACACCATGAAGGCTTGGGAAATTGTGATGTTGAAGGTCCAATTTCATCAAAAGTAGTACTTTCTCTTTCCAATAAAGGAACAAGATTTTTTCTTTGACACTCTCTCAAAGGATCTTCTATATCTGATTCTTGTTCTAAATTTGCAACTGATGCATGGGTGACTAAAATATCTAAATCTCCCCAAAGGAGAGTAGATGAAAGGACCCAATCTAAACATAAATCTTGTTGATTTGTCAATTCAGGTTCATTTCATGGTTCATCATCACTCTCCAACTTCTCAAAGAGAGGATTGGTACACTTTTTGCATTTTTCAAATCCTAGGCTAACTAGTTTCTTAGACTTGCGTCCAAATTTAGCATGATCAAGAGGTTCAAACTAAGCATGAAAATTGTGACTAAGAGGGCCATACCTAGGATAGCCCATATTCTTGAAAAAAGTATATCCTCTTCCATAAGCTTTAGGAGAAGGAGAGAAGTTCTCATTGTTCTTATACTTTTCTTCTCTATAGATCCAATCTCTAACAAATGTTTCCTCCTCATTTTGAATAGGCACTGATGATTATAAAAATTCTCCAAATAATGTCATAGCTGAAGAGGAAGGCTTCATCTCTTTTGAAGGTTTACCATAAGACTCAGGTGAAACTAACAATTTTGTGAGGGAGTTGAGTTTATACCCCCCCATACCAAGGTCTATTGTCTTAAACTTGTCTTTACATTTTGCTAAGGAAACATCAAAATCTTCTACTTCTCTATTGAGGGGAACATGAGCCCCTGCTGAAATTGAATTAACAGATAGAGTGTTATCCCCAGGTATACAAATCTCTATGTCACTGTAAGGGAACTTAACACATTGGTGGTAGGTAGATGGCACTGCTTACATATCATGAATCCATGGCCTACCAAGTAAGATATTATATGCAAGGGGTCCAGCATCAACTATTTGAAACAAAATATCCTTTTGAATAGGGCCAATCCTAACAGGAAGGATGGCCAACCCCTTCGAACTTCTTTTTGTCTCATCATAGGCTTTGATAGTAATTCTTTTTTGGGTATCAATAACTTCTTCAGAATAACCCAATTCCTTCACAAGACTAAAAGAACAAATATTAAGCACAGCACCCCCATCTATCAACACGTGCCTAACATAGGTTCTATGGATCATGACCTCAATATGAAGGGAAAGATTGTGCGGATGGCTTAAAGCTTTATCATCATCTACTAAAAATGTAAGGTAATGATGGGTAGCAATGTGATTAACCATATTCTGGAATTGATCAATATCTAAGTTGTTGGCAACATTTGTTGTACACAAAGCATCCTCAAGGATTTGTTTATGTATTGGAGACAACTCTAAAAGCTCGAAGATAAAAATCTGAGCAGGTGTTCTTTGTAATTGATCCAGAAGATTGTAGTTTGATTTAGGATTGATAGCTAACTTCAAGGTGATAGGCTTAGATGCCACTTGCTTAGGTTTACTTGACTAACTTGAATTGGGTCCTTTAATGACAATGGGACCTTGACTTTGGGTAACAACATTAAGGGCTTGAGATGACCTTCTATAGTTGGGACCTCTTAGCACCACAACAGGTTCTTTGCCAAAAATAGGAGGAGAGTCTTTATCTAGATCATAACCATAAGGATCTCTTCCACTCATCATGTTAACATTTTCTTCCACAAATTCAAGCATGTTAATGGTATTCTCTGCATCTGTATAAGTGTAGTGGATCTCAACTTTGCCATTCTTAACTTTAGGGGTTTCCCACTTTTCATATATGGGCAAAGGTTCCTTGAGTGCTTTATGATCAGAGTTGGTGTTCAATCCATCTATGGTATATTGGTCACTCTCAATGAGATTTTGAATGATGTGCCTGATTTTGTAGCAATGTTCAATGTCATGTCCAAAACCATTATGAAATATGAAATAGGATTTCTTCTTCCGCCAAGGTGGTTTAACTGTAGGTATATGAAAATTCACTGCATCCTGAGGACGTATCAGATTGCTAGCAACAAGTTTATTGAAAATCTCCCTATATGTTTCACCAAGTTTTGCAAATTGACATTTTTCACTTGTAGGCTTACCTTGGTAACTTGGCTTACTTTCTTGTTGATTGGATGTATTGAGCTTTGTAGCTTGAATAGTACTAGATAAGTGGAGCACAGGTTGATCTTTACGTTGAGAGGAATCCACAACACCATCATTGACTACTTTTTTATTATTATTCCAATATTGGTTCTTCCCTTTATCTTTGTTAGAATTGTTGTTGTTTTTGATGCAGGAGCATCCTGGGTGTAAGGACAATCTTGCATCACCCCAAAAATATGTGTTTTTCTATTCAATAAGGGCTATCTTGTACAAAGTTTCTATTTTTGGAAACTTACTGTTTTTAGTAAGTTGGTCGTTTGAACTTAGAATGTTCTAATTTTCCAGGTGAAGGTTCATCTTAGTCATATAAGAATGCCAGTTGAATTTCATTACCAGATCATCTGTCTTGGCGAAGTTATTAAGGATTTACTGTTGAGATTTTAGGGTGCAAAATCTTTGAGCTCAATTTTCAGGACCTTAGAGGCTCTAGATCGAGGTCGAACCCCTGGTTGACTAGCACTTTGCAAGTCAGGCACTGTAGATCGCGATCTCCCCTTTTCGAAAAGTGGTTATAATAGCCAAACGGAGCTACTATTCAAAAGTTATGGCTTCTGGAAGTTGGGCTACCTAATCTCATGTTTTGTAAATATTTAAAGCTGACCCTTTTGTAATAAAAGTGAAACATAATTAAATGCTAAGGGTAGTCGGCCTTAATGGGTAGATTTCTAGAACCTTCTCGGGCGGTGGAAATTGCCTATATAAAGAAGGCCCATAGTGTTGTCTAGGGCAGTTCTGGGTAGATCTGGGTAATAATTCGAGGGTTTGTCCTATAGAATATTGTAAGGGGAATGCCCATGTGGCTCTTCATATTGTAATTTTGAAAGTTTGTAATTCCACATTTGTGGAGATAATAAGAAGCCCATTTTCTATTCTTGCAAATTTTTGTTGCTTCTCTGTTTCTGTTATTTGTTAGTGGCATTAAGGGGAGCACCCTATATCAAGTGGTATCAGAGCGAGAAGTTCCTGAGTGTGTAAATAGATCGCCGATTGTGAGGCAGTTTGCAAAAGGACCGTGGTTAGGGTTTCAGCACACATGATGAAATGCCTCTACGAGGGGAACATGGCAGAAGAGTTGGTGTTGTGACACCTGAGGTTAGAGAGCTCCAGAGACAAGTGCGAGCATAGAAAGAAGAGATTCGCAGAGGAATGAATCTTAATGTTAGAAATGAAAGTGAGGATGAAGCCGAAGAAGGAAATGATGAACAAGAAGAAGTTGAAGTTTTGAATCCAGAAGAAGAAAGGCTTCTCTGAGCCATTTCCAAGATTGGGAAAAGACCTAAGATTGAGGTTCCTACATTTTTAGGGAATCTTAACCCAGAGGAGTTGATTGACTGGATCAACGAATGTGAAGAATATTTCGAGTATGAGGATATTGAGGATCCTGATCGGGTCAATGTTCAATGTCATGTCCAATACCATTATGAAATATGAAATAGGATTTCTCCTTCCACCAAGGTGGTTTAACTATAGGTATATGAAAATTTGCTACATCCTGAGGATGTATCAGATTGCTAGCAACAAGTTTATTGAAAATCTCCCTATATGTTTCACCAAGTTTTGCAAATTGACATTTTTCGCTTGTAGGCTTACCTTGGTAAATTGGCTTACTTTCTTGTTGATTGGATGTATTGAGCTTTGTAGCTTGAATAGTACTAGATAAGTGGAGCATATGTTGATCTTTAGGTTGAGAGGAATCCACAACACCATCATTGACTAATTTTTTATTATTATTCCAATATTGGTTCTTCCCTTTATCTTTGTTAGAATTGTTGTTGTTTTTGATGCAGGAGCATCCTGGGTGTAAGGACAATCTTGCATCACCCGAAAAATATGTGTTTTTCTATTCAATAAGGGCTATTTTGTACAAAGTTTCTATTTTTAGAAACTTACTATTTTTAGTAAGTTGGTCTTTTGAACTCAGAATGTTCTAATTTTCCAGGTGAAGGTTCATCTTAGTCATATAAGAATGCCAATTGAATTTCATTGCCAGATCATCTGTATTAGCGAAGTTATTAAGGATTTACTGTTGAGATTTTAGGGTGAAAAATATTTGAGCTTAATTTTTAAGACCTTAGAGGCTCTGGATCGAGGTCGAACTCCCGGCTGACTGGTGCTTTGCGAGTCAGGCACTGTAGATCGCAATCTCCCCTTTCCAAAAAGTGGTTATAATAGCCAAACAGAGCTACTATTCAAAAGTTATGGCTTCCGGAAGTTGGGCTACCTTATCTCATGTTTTGTAAATATTTAAAGCCGACCCTTTTGTAATAAAAGTGAAAAATATTTAAATGCTAATGGTAGTCGGCCTTAATGGCTAGATTTCTGGAACCTTCTCGGGCAGTGGAAATTGCCTATATAAAGAAAGCCCGTAGTGTTGTCTAGGGCAGTTCTGGGTAGATCTGGGTAATAATTCGAGGCTTTGTCCTACATAATATTGTAAGGGGAATGCCCATGTGGCTCTACATATTGTAATTTTGAAAGTTTGTAATTCCACATTTGTGGAGATAATAAGAAGCCCATTTTCTATTCTTGCAAATTGTTGTTGCTTCTCTGTTTCTGTTATGTGTTAGTGGCATTAAGGGGAGCACCCTTCATCATTTTTGATGATTGTTGTTGTTATTTCCATGTTTAGTCAAAATTCCTTGTTCTTTCAAAACATCCTCAATTCGGCATGCAGTCTCAACCATGGTGTCAAATGAATAAAAAACCATTATCTTAACCTCATACCACATTTTGAGAACCAAATTTCTAAAAAGAATATCTATCTTTTCATTATCAGGAATAGTTCTAGAATAGAAAGAGCATTTTATTCTCCACCTTTGTAAGAAGGTAACAAAGGACTCTCCTTGATTCTGCTTTAAGCTACATAAGTCCAACAAAGTGATAGATCTTGAAATATTGTATGCAAAGTGTTTAAAACATCTTTGAACAAGCTCTTTGAAAGTCTTAATAGGAGGGGTTATTTTAGTAAACCATTCCATTGCCTGCCCCCTAAGACTTTGTGGGAATAACCTCATGAGGTATGAATCATCTTGATGGAACTCAAAACTAGTGGTATAAAATTGTCGCACATGATCATGTGGATCTCCACTCCCATCATATTTGTCATATTGAGGAATTTCAACCTTTCTAGGAAATTCTTTCATGTCAACACTCTTATCAAAAGGATTAGGACAAATCGAGTCCAATGAGAAAGAATTCTTAGGCACAGACATCTTGGCTATTTGTCTTTGTATTTCATCCACCTTCTCCTCTTGAGACGGATCTTGTCTCTTAATCTTTCTATCCGCATCAAAGTTGTAAGGGACCTTAGCCCCATTATCAATTAGACTCTTTAGGATCTTATCTTGGTTTTGCTTAACATACTTCTCCACATACTATTGAAAAAGTGGTTCTTGTTGCATGTGCATAAAATCTTGGGAGGTGCGATCAAAACTCATGTTACTACCCCCATATTGTGAACCATAATGAGCACGTTGCAAAGATGTCTTTGAGCTCCTATGAGGAGTTTGTCTCCTATGATGATCATGTCTAGAAACCCTTCTTCCTCTAGGACTAGGAGATCGTGATGATGATCTTGAATGCATCTTACTTCTTGGTGTCCTAAGAGGAGTAGATGGAGGGGAACTGTTTCCACCACTAACATGCATATTGTTGAATGGATCATTGAGTTTTCTAGCCAAAAGCCTATCTCTTTCCTCTTCAAGGGCTTTCCTTTCCATTTCTATTAAAGCTTGTTTCTCCAGCTCTAGACATTTAATTTGTTCTTGCTTATGAATTTTTTCATCTTGGAATACCTTCTTTTCATGCTCAATCCTCTTAAGTCTATCACTCATGTAATTGGTAGGTGAGCTTGGTCTTGAATTTTGAAATAGGTTGTTGGTATAAGTTGTATTGACATGAGCATCATAAGGTTCTCCATGTTGGATTTCATGTTGTGATTGACTATCTTGATAAGCATGTCTCTTACCTCTCTCTCTCTCAGCCCTTTGATGTGCATTTAGATATCTTGTCGAAATAAGGGGTGAGGCTGGTCTACTACCATGAGAGGAACCACTGATTGAAATAGCATGTCCACTCTTTGCAAACATATCATCATGATGTTTATCCATTGCTTCCCTCTCTCTCTAAGTCATTGTGTAACTCATATCCATAAAAGAGTGAGAAGATGCTAAGGGGATACCCAACTCACTAATATGACTCTGGGAATCAAACCAAACTTTTGAAGTATTCCTAGGTGATTGATCAAATATGGGTCCTTTTTCCTTATGTCTTTGGCGAGTTTGTACTAAGGGTAATTGGTTAAAAACCACTTGAGGTCATTTTCCTTAATTTACTTGATATCTTTTTGTAACTGGCATGAAAGAAAAGGTACTAGCCAAAAGGATTACCCTAAGATACATTGGTACCAAACTAGGATAGAAAAAGGCATTAACTTGTCCAAAAAGAGGTGATAAGATAGAAATTTGCAAACAGGAATAAGCCAACACTGCCATAGAGGTGCCCAATAACTTTGGGTGAATACCCTAGCACATATGGATCAGGAGGATGGTCTTACCCAAATTATATAAATTGAGATTGAAATTTTATGAAAGTGGATGGACAAGAGACTACCAAAACTCTCCAGGTGTGTTATCAAAGAATCTAGAGGTTTATCTTTTCAAAAAGAATGGTTTCTAGCTCACCAAGTGCCAAGCAAGGTCTTTTGTGAAATAAAAGATTTCTAATCTAAGAGGTCAAATGCAAGAATCCTATGCAAAACAAGCTTCTAACAGCAGGGTAAGTAATCCAATCTTACCCGGATCAACCCAAAAAACTGAAAATGATGGGACATCAAGCTAAAACGGCTCAAAAATGATAGCAAGAGTTCACTGATGGGCAGTTTCACGTGAGGAAATGTTGTCTCACATGAGGATTTTTAGAATCGCATGAGGAAATGCATAGAGTGGCATGATAAAATAGGATAGACTGGTAAAATAGGGTAATACTTGTGGCAATTTTCATGCGAGGGTTCCCAGATAGCCGCGTGAGGAAGTACAACGAATGGCGCAAAGAAACAGTTAGCTCACACAAGGAAAGGACACATAACTCAAATTTTGTGTGATTTAAATAACCAACTAGGTACATTAATAGATTTTATCATGAACCAAGCATGTAAGACAACAATTAGGGAGTTCAAGCAATCAATGTCTTCAAACAATGAGCAAGGGACAAAGAAACCTTGCACATGAACATAGATAGTGTCATAGTAATTCTACTCCATAAGAATGCTACTTGTGTATGTTCTCAAATGTTTTCCAATCATGCACATAGTCTTATGAAAGAAAAAATTGGTTGCACTATGGTTCTTAGTAATGGCTTGACTTTGTAACTTTTGCAATCTTAAGTGGGTGAAATCCAATCCTGGCACACCGAGGTTTTGACATAGTCTGAGAATTTAATCAATCAAGAGCTACTGAGGAGATCTGACAACCCACAAGAAACTACACCCATGGAGATTTCTTTCACAAGGACATTTATATAGCGGTTTTCACTACCATGGCAAAAATGGCTATTACCGCTTGAGGTTTCATCCATGTGGTTGACCCAATAAAGGGAATGTCCACTACGGTTAACCCTCTCTAACAAGGAAGACTCACAAAATGGACCACATGGGGACTTAGTTCAGATTCAAGGGTTCCAAGTTTTTGATTCTCCCAAAAGGGAAAAGAGCATAATCCTATAGCCTCTTCACCTCACCAAAACATAGCAACCATGATTCATTGACCCACTAATTTGAAATCACCTCATTCAAGATTCACACAACAACAAATGACACCAATCTCCCAAAGAGAGAAAGTATTGCTAAAAGTTGAAGCCCAAACCAAGTTGACCAATGAGGTAAAAAAAAAATCCTTCCCTACCTACAAGGGGATCTATTGTCAAGAAGAGCTTTGCATGTAAAACAAGCGAATGAACCCCACTCTCTCAAGATCGCCACAAATAGTGTTCATAGGGCCTAATTACTATGTGAAACATGTATGCAAGAAAGCAAATCTAGGTCCATTTTAGAGTACCAATTGGAAATGTGATCTATGAAAGAAAGAAACAATCAAGCTAAACACATGAGATGTTCATTTTAATTCCAAAAATCCAAATGTTATAGAGATTAACAAAATACCTCAAATCCAATGCAACACGAATCATTTGTTGTTTATCCAAGCAAGTCCAAATCAGCAACAAAAATAATAAATCGCAAATCACAAACCACTAAAAATAGTAATCATTAGTGGTTAGCACAAAAAATAAGAGATATATCAATATAGAAATGAAAATAGATCTCTGGTGAAATCTCGCATGAATAAAAACACAGAGCCGCGCTAGAAAGCAGAAAGCTCATGTGAGGAAATGCACTGTCGTGCGACAAAATGCATAGACAGTAAAAAAAAATACAACAATAGCAAACCAGTCAAATTGCGGCCTGATGCCGAATCTCACGTCAGGAAGTACATCATTCCATGTGAAGAAGTACACTGAACTGCATGAGAAAACACCATATCCAGCAAAATCTTGCCCTAAGACCAGCAAAAGCTCACGCAAACTTTCTCTGCAGACAAAAACAACAAGTATAGAAAAGACATAAATTTTGGATCCAAAAATAAATTGACAAAAAATAGCTAAAGAGATAAAAAATGAATCTCCTGCCCCACGGTGGGTGCCAAAAATGTGTGATGAAAATGTGTCACACTTCTATGAATCATTCCATCCAAGGTTGCTCAAGAATGAGGCCTCAAATATCGATCCATAGCTCTCTAGTCATGGATTGCAAGGGTGTGAAATAGAGGCCCTCAGATTGATCTAGTTAGTGCCTATGCAAGTACACCATGAAATGAGAGATTCAAATGCATGAAAAATGAGATCTACTCTATATGATAACAATGCATGAAAGGAAATTAATCTAAATGATAACAATGCATGATTAATCTATGAAAGGAAATACAAATGCAAGTTTAATCTATGAAAATAAACATGATTCTCATCTACATGAATAGCCATGGATGCAAGAAGAAGAAGACAAGAAGAGAGAAGTTGCAATATCCAAGCTTAAGTGCTCAAATCCTCCTCCAAAATTGCTCTCCAGACCTGCGGCATAACAATACTATGAAAACCTAATATCTAAAAATGAGAAGGAGAGGTCTCCTTTTAAAGGAAAGTGAACGGTTGAGATTAAGAGACAAAAATCAAAGGATATGATTAAGAGGCAAAAAATCCCACCACTTAGGAGGATGTGATGAAAAAGGGATTTTTATTTAATTCTTATTGAATGTATTTCATTTTTCATCAAATAAAGTGCTTTAAGTGGGGATTTTTATTTATTTAATTAAAAGAGGGGTTTTCTTTAATATAAATTTTATTTAATTAAAAAGAAAATTAAATCTTTTAATTAGATAAAAATGATCAAACCTTAGGAAATATTGAAATAAATGAATTAATTATAATTTGATCAAGGAAAATGATTTGAATTGAAAAATTTGCAAAGCATTGATTTAGAAAATTGATAAATTGATAAAATGATAAATGGGGCCCATAGTCTAGGTGACCATTATAGGGTTCATACAAACCTCGGCCCTTGAGGAGATCCACGAGAGAAAGAAAGAAGCCAAAGAGGTTTGGATTTTCTATGTTAGTGGTGTAGGAGCACCTCTATGAGGGCCCTCACCTTCTTATTTTGATGTGTCCAAAGAATGTAAGTAGCAATAAGAGTCATCATATGGTTTGACTCCATTTTGGGTGTGTCTAGGCATTGTTCAAGTCCTGGAAGTCTCTAGTTTTCCTAGTTTGTGTAGTACACTATCCAAGTAATGTTGTAAACTTGGAGTGCTTGGATTGGGGTTAGTAATACTAAGATAGTGTTTGGTTATGAGCACAAGTTTTCTTGAGAGTGGTCTTTTTGTATGAGTAAGAAAAAGTTACTCAAGCAACTAAAAGTTGCTTCAAAGTTGCTAGCAACTTTTACAAGTTGGTAAGCAACTCACTTTGTTTGTAAAAGACTAATGTTTATAAGTGGATATAAGCCCTAAAACCAATGTGCACACTTCATAGGAAGGATATTTAATGCTTTCCTAACCCTAATCCCAAGGTTGGATGAAAGTTGTAAAAGCTACAGTATGGAAGCAACAGACTGGTGAAGTTTTTGAGCAGACAGTCACTGTACATGGACTGAATATTGTGAATATATCTCTATTTTGTTTGACTCTTGGTGTGCATTGTGTATTGGAGTGTTTTACCTTCACTTGTGTGTGTTTATTTTCATTTATTTTCATATTGTTGTCATTATTTTACTATCTCTTTTGCTCTAGATTGTTTACTATTCAGTTTGGAGAACATGGAGTGATAGGGCTGTAGCTTTGGTGTCCATCGTGGAAAGCCCATGGGATTGTGGATTCTCAAAGCATAGAAACTAATGAAGATGTACCATAATTCAAGGCCCTAGAGAATGCAAACAAACTATAGTTTGAAGATGCCCTAGGCGAGTACAGCCATACCCGGCTAGGTGCAGACAATGTTTGAGAAGCTATAACAGAAGATTGGAAAGGAGTCAAGGCTTTCCCTTTTGAGGGAGTCCTAAGGGATGGTAGAAGGCCATAAGCCCAGAAGAAGGAGGGTTGATGAGTTGCAGAAGGCTCTGAAGAAGACCAGTAGCTTGCAAGGACCTAAAAACCCTTGAAACCCTCACATTTGGCCAAGTATGTTGTACAACTTTTTGGGTATCTGAGACCCCAAAAATCCTTTAGAGGGGATCATTATAAGAAATTGTTGTTCACACTATGGTTGGTGAATCCCTAAGGGATTTTCACAAAAGCTCCTACAAATCTAGGTGGAGGGCTAATTGGGCTACTCTAGTAGCCCTAGTTTCCAAAGGAACTATCAAACCGAGAGAAAACCCAATGGATCTAATATTATGAGAAGGTGTTAAATGCATCAAAAACACCTTGGAACCTATTAGATTTCACTATTGGAGCATGTGTAGATATTGGGAGTCAAAAGACCCTTAAAGAGCCTAGGAGAAGGCTAAATTGCTAACTAGCAAAGCATAGTATATTGCTGAATGAAGATTGATTGAACTAGGTGGGATAGTTGGATAGATCAGGGGGTACTTGCATTTCATAAGTATCCTATAGATCATCCATAGGTGTCAGAGTACACAGGAGACCTTAGACAAGGTGCAGGGCATAGACTAGCTTGTCTATCCTAGTTGCCCCATCAGTTAGATTCCATTTGTGCTTATGCCTTGATTACAAACACTAATGAGCCTAGATCTATGAAAGAGGCTATAGGTATGGAAGATGTAGGTTCTTTTATTGAGGCCATGGATGATGAGATGGCTTCATTGGAGAAGAACAAAACTTGGGACCTAGTACCTTTGCCTAAAGGATGGAAACCTGTTGGAAGCAAATGGGTGTTTAAGAAGAAATTCTATACAGATGGTAGTGTTGATAGGTACAAGGCTAGATTGGTTGCAAAGGGGTACTCACAGGTGGAGGGAATTGATTATGGTGAAATATTCTCTCCTGTTGCAAAGCTTACATCTATTATATTTATGTTATCTCTAGGAGCATCGTATGATTTAGAGGTAGAACAGATGGTTGTGAAGACAACTTTCCTTCATGGTGATTTGGAGGAAGAGATCTATATGTCACAGCCTGAGCACTATATTCAGAAAGGCAAAGAGTCTTTGGTTTGTAGATTAAAGAAGTCTCTGTATGGTTTGAAACAATCTCCTAGGATGTGGTACGTTAAATTTGATGTCTTTGTGTTGTCAATTGGTTTTCTGAGATCAAAATCACATCATTGTGTTTATTTCAAAGTTGACAATGATCGCCTTCTTATTATTGCATTATATGTTGATGATATGTTGTTGATTGGGATGGGTATGGGTATGATTTCTGATTTGAAGTCTTAGTTGTCAGCACAGTTTGACATGAAAGATCGAGGGGTAGCCAAGTATATTCTGGGTATGGAAATCTGTAGAGATAGGTCTAACAGAAAACTTCGGTTGAGTCAGAGTAAGTATGTGAAGTCTGTGTTGGACAGGTTTAGCATGGAAGATTGCAGACCATTATGTGTTCTTATTTCTATGGGAACAAAGTTAGTTGTGGATGATTGTCCAAAATATCCTAGTGAGGTGGAGGACATGATAAAAGTACCTTATGTGAGTGCAGTTGGTAGCCTTATGTATGCTATGGCCTGTACTAGACCAGACATTGCCCAAGCAGTGGTAGTCAAGAGTCAATTTATGGCTAAACCTGGATGGTTACATTGGGATGCAGTTAAGAGAGTGTTCAGATATTTGAAGGGTACATCAGAGTATTCCATATGCTATCATGGAAACTCTTCTGGATCTCCACATTCAATTTGTATTTGTGGGTTTGTGGATTCAGATTGGGCATGTGACATTGATAGCAGGAGATCCACCAGTGCCTATGTGTTCACTATGTTTTGTGGTGCCATCAGTTGGATGAGTAAGCGACAACTTATGGTTTCTTTGTCTGTGATATAAGCAGAGTACATGGCAGATACTCATGATTGTAAGGAAGCCATTTGGCTTAAGATACTGTGTTTAGATGTTGGTGTTGATGAAGGACAAATTACAATTTGTTGCGACAGTCAGAGTGTTGATTGCCTTGCAAAGGATCCAAATTTCCATGCCAGAACCAAGCACATTGATGTGTGGTTTCACTTTGTGAGAGGTATGGTAGAGGATGGAAAGGTAAGTTTGGAGAAGGTAGATACAGTAGAGAATGTTGCGGATGCATTGACAAAACCTGTGGGCACAGAGAAGTTTAGATGGTGTTTGGAGTCTACGGGCCTCTCGGCCTATAGCAATTAAATCCTATTATTTTGTTTGGCTCTTACAAGGTGTTTGACAAGTGGGAGAATGTTAGGAATAAGATGTCTCAACCTTGTATATTTCCTTACATTTGATATTTTCCAAATGTTGGCACTTTGGACAATGTGTAAGGTAATCATGACTGAAATGTTTATGACGGATTCCTATGACAGTAATTTATATTTGTAAGAGCTAATTGTGGAAGTTTTGATGATGAGTGAAGACATACAAGACATGTGGCAACTAATCAGTTTAGTACTATATAGAAAAAAAGTTTCAGGTTCCTATTTTCTCAGAGAATGGTAAAACCCTAGTATGGCTTCCTTTGGAAGTTGCCCTAAAAAGTGAAGTGCATGATATAAAAATTTTTAGGGTTACAAATCTGAGAGAAGTTAGTGTATTGTTGGAACATTTTTATGCTAGTGAATTTGTCTTCAAGTGTCGATTATCTCCTAAAAGAACTTTCATTGCAAGTTGTTATGCCCTGCATCCCCATCCTTACATTTTGTGTGCAAAATGTTGGGTCCCCCTTTTTTTTCTTTTGTTTGCGGCTTTGCCTTGTCTTTCTTTCCCTTTTGTTTTCTTTCTCCAGGGTTTTCTTCCTTGGCGTGGTGTTTTGTTTGTTTGTTTGGTTTTCACCTCTGGGATTCTGGTCCCGGAGGTTGTCCTTCATTGGGAACTAGATTCTGGACTCCGGGATTCTTCACCATGATGTTCTTAAGGATATCATCACGAGGAATCCCTGGGCCCAGATTCCGGAGGTTTTGCTTGTCCGGAGACCGCCAGAAGGAGGATTACCTTTTTACCGCGGGTATAAATAGAAATTATCTGTCACTTTCACACTTACCACAATTAAAACCTCCAAGCACTTAGAGAAAATTAGAGAGCGATTTCAAAGCGATTAACAGAGAATTTGCAAAGAGTTTGTGATAATCAACGCTTAAAATTTTTAGTCATTCTCAGGCAAGTGCAAGTGCTTCATGGTAGTGACTTTGACTATTTGAAAACTTGAGCTGTTACAGAGCTCCTATGGTAAATCCTCCCTTTCCTCTGCCTTCTGCATTCTCAGGTTAGTGTTTCCACTTTCCCACTTCTCTATTTTTCTTCCGCTCTGGTTTTTTTCGGTTTCATTTAGTTTTTGTTTGTCTTGTTTTGTTTTGTTTCCCTGCTTCATCTAGTTTCCTATGTTTTTGGTTTTGTCGCCCGTTGGTGGGTTGGCTCTGCCAGAGGGTTGTCTGGCCTCTGTGCAGAAGTGGTTCATTTGTAAAATAGTGTAGATAGTTGTATATATGTTTTTTCCTTGTCTGGTTTTCCTGTGGGTGTCATCTTGCGTTGTATATTCGTGTATATATGTGTATAACTATATATAATCTTTGTATATCTCCTCATTTCTATGTATATATCCCTTAGCTCCATGTATATCCTTCTAGGTGGCTTGACAAGCTGGTTGAGTCGCCTCTATTTTTGGTTTTCCACCTCCGAACTCACTTCGGGGCAGAAAACCACCTGTTTGAAACTCGACTCTCGGCCGGTTTCAAACAGCCGGTTTTCTCTCTCCTCCATGAAGTTTTTTAGAAACTCATTTATGTCCCATGTGTACAATCAATTCTAGCCAAGTGTCTTTCCCTTTTCGCGTGTTCAGACAGTTGGCTCCGCTGTCATCGCCATAACTTCCATTTAATACCTATGCAAATGGGGCCCATGTGGGCCTGATGACTTGGCTTTTTGCGTATCCTCACCAATGGTCGTTTCTCCCAGTCTCGGATCTCCTACCATCCTCCATCCTGGGTCTTTACCAAGTGTGATAAAAATCCCCAGACCCAGATGTTTAATGAAGATCTTAAGTTTACGATGTGTTTTGCTTTTCGGGTAGCTTTACATGATACTAACTTTTCAGGAAACCAAACATCACGGTGGTAAGATCTCCGGACCCTGAAATAATTATTTTAATAAATGTGTTCTGACGGTCACTTTGTCTCACAGGTTCCTGGAGTTCATCTTCCAAATATGTCTGAAGCATCTGCATCATCTCCACCTGGAAGTCCAGAGCTGCCTTCCGCAGCAGAGACCAGGGCAGTTGTAAAGTCCAAAATGGAGAAGGCCCTAGAAAAGCTTCCCCTCACCATGAATTTTGTATAGGATAATGTCATCGTGGGCTCAAATATTGAGTCCAAGGTAAAACTGATAACCGACACCAATGTCAAAACATGGGTAGAGATGCAGGCCTTGGTGAAAGTAATGCACATCCAGCGACAGGCTGGAGATCAACTAGAAATCAACATCGGGAACTCCGGAATCCTTCGGGTAGCTTGCTTCCCATGCTCCGTGCAATCTCTAGAGCTTATATTAACACTGGATGCCAACTACAACTCCTCTATCTGGGCCATTATGCTCGCGGCCGCAGAACCCACAGGATACCCCACTCCACTGGTGTCCCTCGACCCAGTCACATTTCAGGTGAGCCTGGGGATCCCACAATTTGATAGGGCCATGGTGGTTACAAGGATTGATGCCCTGAATCAATTCACACAACTAGAGGATGCTGCCCAGCTATATATGAATACCCACTGGATTAAGGCCCCAAAGAGGGACCCAAAGAGAATGAAGATAGAGATTTCCTGCTCTAAATTCAACAAGAGCATCTAGATGGGGATGATAGCATTAGCCCGGGTGTTTGGGCAGCCCTCCACCCAGGAGTTTTCCAAATGGATGTACTATTTTCTCCTCAGCATCTCCACCAAGGGAGAATTATTCGACTGGGCCACAATAATCTCAAACCACGTCGACTCCCAGTTCTTGCAATTGAACAGGAAGCAGAAGTTCTATATGTCTTCCTATGTTTTTTGGGCCCTAGCACAGTAGAGGCCCCATTCCCATGGCCTACTTACTAACAGCGTACTCAATATTGGCCCAGGACAAAAAGAACCATGGGACCATTTCCCATAGATTCAATGGGAGGCCAGCTTCCCCAGTTTCTACAGGGTAAATGATGTGTTCGTTTACTACCATCTGCTTACACCCACCCGGGATGCCGGATAGCGCCTGTCTACTGAGGTGATGAAGCTAGTCCATAGTTATGGACATTACTATATTCAGTTCCAACAACACACATACATTAGGGTCACCGACTTCTCTGGGAAACCCTACTTGTTGCCTAGGCATTGTGGGGACAAGATCGTGCTGTTGGAATATTGCAGGCAAATAATGGAGGTGCATGCCTTCTTTGACCTGAAGAAGATCTCGAACATCCTGTTCCCAATCACCTATGGGAACTACACATGCAGTATGGCCACCGTAAAAGAGGCAGACAATAAGCTAAAAAGTTATAACTTACAAGAATTTTATCTAGTGCAGAAAAATTTTGATCCGCATGGCAGAATTGCAACGGCAATGCCCCGGGCTTCAGAGCCCCATCGCATACACATGGAGGAATTCTGGGCAGATTGCCAAGATGATGTGGATGTGTGGAGCCGGCACTATGTCAGAATGATAGCCAGCATGATGTAGAAATTGAGGCTCCGTAAGTTCTCGACGGACTTCTCAGATGCCGCCCCCACTATCGATCTCTAGTACAAGGAAAAGACGATCGATAAAAAGGCCCTTCCACCAGTAAACTGGGCCGCCCAGGAGGGGCCCACAATTGAAGACTTCACTCAAGAGGTGGTCGAGAGAAGCCATGCCTATTTCAAGAAGGTGTGCCCCAGGAGTACCCACCAAGCAGCCCAGCCGGCGCCAAAGTTAATTCCGCTGCCGGTACCAAAAATGACCCCGGGGGCCGAGACTTCTTCACAGGGTGCAGAAAAAGGAAAAAGGATAGACATGACCGCTCCTACACAAGAATTCCCCATCATAGAAAAAATAAAATAGTCAGTGGTGGCCTCCCAACAAATGAGGGAGCAATTAATAACGAAGGTGGCCACCCCACCACTTATGACTGGGCCACTTCGTCCTCCCTCCTCCCCGTCATTAGCTGCCTTAATGGTGAAGGAAATGGGAGTGGATACCTTGGAGGCAGAAGAAATAAGAGACGTGGGACCTCCTCTGGTTACCCAGAGGAAGAAAAAGCTCAGAAAAAAGCCTAAGGCAGAACCAGAGCCGGAGGCCTCCCGACCCCAAGAAGTGGAGATCCTTTCTTCCAGTTCCCTAGAACCAGAAAAGGAAATAGAGCCTACAGAGGTCCCAGCCAGTCCCCCTCCATAGGAATAATTTGATGTGTTTGCAACTGATGAGTTTAGGAATTTGCAAGGGGATGATACACAAGCAGAGACATAAGTCCCAGGGGCAGAACAGGAGGCTCCAGAACAAGAGCTTGCACAGGGACAAGAGTAGCAGGCAGAAGAAAAGGAGCCCGAACTGGAGATTATCTCTGGGGCTCAAGAGATGCAAGGTCCGGGAGTGGACCAACTATAGCAAGGTGAACAAATGGCATCCGTTGGGGGAACCAAACCTTCGAGAATAACTGTAACCCCAGCCGCAATGTTTCAAGGGCCACTCTCGGGAGCGACCTTTGGACAGGTGATCACGGTGGCCCAAACTCTAAATCTTGGCCTAACACCTCCCCTACTACCAAAAGAGGTGCCAAAAAAAGAAGAGGTCCCGGTAGAAGAACAACAAGAACAAGAAGAAGAGCAGCTTGAAGAAGAAATCCCTGAGGGAAGCCTACCAGGGTCTAGCCCCAATGATTGACGTACAGGACAAGGCTGAGGAGATGGAGATCGAAGAGGATGTCACTGTAGAAGAAGTTGTGGCAGTGAGAGGAACAAATGAGGTCCACGTTGCTAAGGAGCAATAGCCACAGGACACTGGGGAAGAATCAGGAGAACCAATTCTGGTAGGAAGGCCACCCCTACCACCTAAATGTCTGATAGAGAGCAGGAAAAGAAAATCTTAGTCCGCTCCTGTGATTCCTCTCTCCCTGGCCGAAATGATGGCCCAAGTTCAGGCCCCGCCAAAGGAAAAGAAAGCCCAGATAGTTCACACTCTTCGAACTGGGCTGGGCAGAGAAACAGTTTCCGTTGTGGCAACACCTCCCCCAGATGCTAATGAAGCAACCGCAGATCCCGCAGACTACAATGTTGCAGAGGTATCCCTGGGTAAAAGGGGAAAGCAAGGCGAGGTAGACTTGCTAAAGGAGGCAGCAAGGGCAGTGGAAGCCCGGTATGAGAAAGAGGCCCAGAGACTCAAAGCTGAAAAGGAAAAGAATGCAAACCTTATGGGGTTGCTTACTAAGCTAGCCCGACCCATTAATGTCGCTCCTCCGGAGGCCTCCACCTCAGAAGAACTACCGTAGAGTGGCATAGATTCCCTACGAGTAATGAAAAAGAAAGCCTAGGCAGTGGACGAGTGGGTCGCCCTGCAGATAGGAAACACCCAATGTTTCTTGGCGTCCACCCTCCCAGATCTATACACAACCCGGCAGGTTATTCATTAGGCAAAAATGTTTATTGAGCAGTGGGAGGGCGACATCAAAAATTACCGAGCATGGAAGGTGGAGTTCGAAGAGCTCCTCACCTTGGGAGAAGATATGATTTCTCAATCTAGAATTCTAGGTGAGGAATCATTTGATTTTGTGAGAACCCAACACTCTAGACTTGACCTCACATTGGAGGTAACCAAGCAACTGGTAGGGTCCTTGCAAGATAAGGTAAATTCTGTAAAATATTCTTCTAATTTATACAAGTATTTTGTAATAAAGGCTTCCAGGGCTGATCCCGTTAGCACAGATACATATACCCCCAAAGATTCAGTTTTGGGGTGTTTTGATGAAATAATGAAGTCTCGATATCAATCTCCGGAGGGGATAGATGGGGCCCAAATGGTGAAATTAACCAGCATGATACTCAAAGGTCATGATGCGGAAAGGATGGAAGATGAATTTAAAGAAAATGTTCCAGACCTGGGGGAACAATTTGAAGTGGCCAAGCACAGAAGGGTTAGCCTGAAAGATATAGATGAAGATGGCATTTCCCGCCTCGTCCAGGCTTTCAACAATAATAAACAGCTTTGAGCTTTCTCCAGGGGCTGGGGAGAACTCAAGCGTTGGGAATTATTTATTCTTTGGGGACGTAAGTTCCTGGATCCCGGAGTCCCAGATCCAAAATTTTGCATTCTTTCAAAGTGATCCGTGTCACGGTCCCTGAGGCTGACTGGTCACTTTCAGAAGCGGCTAATAAAGGTTGTCAGAAGGTGGTTGGCCACCTCAAGAGGCATCGGCTTGGTAGTTGGTTTTCTGATAGGGTGGTCTTCTCGAGGTGCCGCTCAAAGGTACACCTGGCACATTAGAGATAGGGTGCCACATTTCCCATTTATGAGGCATGTAGCCTCGGTCCTTGGGGGACCTACTTTCTTCTTTCTCCTTTCTGGCTCTCTTCTTGAGACCGATTCTTCTGATGTATATTCTTGTCTTATTCTTCTGACATGGTAGACCTATTCCGTCTCTAAGTATTTTGCAGGGTGGCGCAGGTAGTACCGGCCTCAGATATTGTATTTTATTGAAACATGATGAAAATAGGGTTAGGGTTAGAAGAGAGTTGTATAAATAGGCAGACCGGCCCATTTCCAAGGGTTGGCAAAATTGATGATTTTGTTGTCCATAGCAATAGCAAGTGATTCCTCATTTTAGTTGCAGAGCTCAATGCTCCATTGTTCTATTTTTTATATAGTCAAATGCTCCCCTCTAGCCACCATTGTATCACACACCAGTGATTGCTGGAAGGAATATTAATAAAGAAGGAAGAATTCACGGCAATGATGTTGTTGGCATTCCTACTTCTGAGTTAATGGTATTTCATGTTTTAATGTTCTTTATGTCTTCTACTCTGATATGTTAAAAGTAGATTAACGCCCTCTTTACTCCCACTACTAATAAAATGCTAGCTGATGGTTATGTGTTCCTTCGGTATTTAGTGTAGTCTATCAGAGTACTATTGATGTTTAGGATGTTTAAGCATGACTATAGTTAGATGAAATGTTTCTAACCCTGCAGGATCTTTTTCATTTTATTTGCTAAGTATAGAATGCTAGGGGAAACCTTACTTTATTGAATCTCCGGAGGTATTGAGTTGAAGAAATCAGGTATCCCCCTTGAAAATAGTCACTTCTCCCCAACCGAGCCCCGCGTCATCATGACCTGACACCCAGGTGCTTGAAGGCCCGAAGAATATAATTCTCCCGGATAACCTTTGTAGGCGGAGTTGGCCGGTATCCCCGGAACCTGGTGACAACTTATGACTGTTGGCGGACCCGGTAAGCAAAACCCCGTCAATAGAAACTGGCGCTAGAAGGAGGGCATGAACTCATCCTCTTCCAGAGATTTTGATTTTACACCTCTCGAGGGTTCCCCAAGTTATAGTTTTAAGAGGCAAGCCTTCAGTGGGATTGGTTCTTTTTTTCCAGCAAAATTTGAAAGAGTCCTTAGGTCTGCCCCAAATCCTAGAAAGTTTGTTGAACTTGAACCCCCTGCTCGAAAGAAACAGACCTCAAGAATCACACCAGCCACTATTGTCTTGGGATCTACCATACCTCTGAATACCCAAACTCCTCAGACAATCCTGGGAACCAGTGCCCAAACTACCCAACATATAGTTCCCCCCATGGTTGTGTACTTTAGAAACACCGGGTCCCCAATGGGAACTTTTCTGAGTGCAATCAACAACTTACCCTCCCACCTGGAGAAGATTTGCCCATGATATGAGCACTTAGGCTCACAGACCATGAAAGAACACTTATAGGCATACAAAGATGCCATGAATCGACACTGGATCCAACATGAAGATGTTGTGACTCAGATGTTTCCCTTGTCTTTAGGGCAAGGTGAGTTGAACTGGTACCTTAACCTTCCTGCCAACTCCATAAATAGTTGGCAGGACATGGAGGACACCTTCTTGGCTACCTTTTGCATGCATGTGGACCCAGCCTGGTCCCATAGCCAGTTCATCTCCATCAGGAAAGAACCCAATGAACCTCTTGCAGCATTCAACCATAGGTTCCAGCGCACCCTGAAGTGGTGCACAGGCCCCTTTATTCCATCCCTGGAGGTAACCATACAGACCTATCTCAATGCAATGGACCCTTTCATTGTCACTCTCCTTTGGAGAACAACCACCGCGGGTGACCGGGACACCTTGGCAAAGTCTACAACCTAGCCCTAGAGCTGTCTCGTGGTCTCAACAAATCCATGGGCTAGATTGGACAGAGCACGCCTTTCAACATGATGCCCAGTGGAACTGCATATGCTGGGGGATACAACCCCAATCTGGTGATAGGTGCCCCCTCGATGGTGATGAATCCTCTGCCACCCTTGATAGACCAATAGGCATGGTATTTTTACCCAATCCAGACCCAGATGACGTCGGGTCTGGAATTCTTCCCTTGGAATCAGCCGCAGGTGGCACAATAATCTCAAACACAACCATCTGGAGTGCCCTTCTTTCAGTCATCCGCAGCTGGAGGATTGCAGCCCTCGACTCTGGCTAATACTGCTGCCTTCCCAGGAAGCCAACAACAGCCACAACCATCACATTGTGACACAAACACTTAGTTGACTGCCGAGGTCAAATCCCTCCGGTGAATGTTGTCCACCTTGACTATGGACATGGGCCAACTAAAGGCGGGGTCCTACACACCCCAAAATTCAAATTCCCAGAGGGGAAACATTTTCTCCGGCCAACGAAATAACAATGCCGGGGGAAGGAATTTCAACAACAGGTCTAGGCCCAATCAACAACAGTGGAATAATAATACAAACACCGGGGTCCCACCTCCCAACCAAAATGCCAACCAAAATGGTGCTGGACCATCACATTTTATGCCAGTCGCAGACTTCCAGCCCATGACTAACTGGTGTAGACTACACGATACAGGTTCGCACAATGAGGTGAATTGTGCCACTTTGGAGAAGGTCATCATGATCTCCTAGCTGGACAGGCAACAGTCGCACGATACTGCTCCTCTAGAGCCCCCTATCCAAGAGCCAACCCACAGTGCCTTCACCTATGACACCATCTTCTTCGGAACTTTCGGGGAGGATGAAGAAGAATCTGAATTGCTGGGATTCTTTGATGAATCTATCGCGCCCTTTGAAGCCAACACCTTTACTAACCCGCAGAATCTATACAATACTTGGAGTCAGGTTAATAAAGGACCAGGTTACATGCCCACACCTCCTGTCAAAGATACTCCTCCTCCCCAGAATAATACAACTGACCGACCCATTCCTCCAAAAGGTCCTAGCCCTAACCAAGCAAAAGACCTGGCCAAGGGAGATCACTAGTTCCCGGGAGGAAGATTTGATATTATGAAGGTCTTAGAATAGACCACCACCTCCATGACCTTGATGGAGGTTTTTTTAAACTGTCCGGAGCAGAAGAAATCTCTTCTAAAGCTCCTAGGGAACCCAGAAGCCGTTAGCAGCCCACCCAAGACTGTCTCATTCAAAGATGCTAACGCGGCCGTCTTCTAAGGGAATAATGAGGATCCTCCCTTCCTACTAGGCCTGAATATCCATGGAAAAAATATACACAATTGCCTAGTATACTCCGGGGCTTCGGGTAACATCATGCCCTTGTCCATTTGTCATAAGCTCGGATTCCACCCCACCCCATCTAATGGCATAGTAATCCAGCTAGATAAGACTGCTGTAAAAATGGTGGGGGAATTGAAGAACGTCTGGATACATCTTATCCAGGACCTCAGGATAGCCAGTATCATTAACATCCAAGTGGTGGACATCCCAGACACCTACGGGATGTTATTAAGTCAGAATTGGTCTAAGTCCTTGAATGGATACTTTTCGAGCGACTTCACCCATTTATGGCTTCCATGGGAGGGAGAATCAAACAAGATCTAGGTCGAGAGTGAACCTCAGATTAAACAGGCCCTTACCGAGGTTGGGAGGGTCAATGAGATCCTTTTTTCTGAGACTTCTCTAGGGGTCTACTGACCTTTTGAAATCTTAACATTCGATTTCATCCCCAGAGAAGACCCCACCGTGCTGCAGAGAGCCCAGGACCTAGATGAAAAGATGAGAGCTAAAATTGGCTCTGAAGGTGGCACAGCAACCCTTGCCACACTCTTATCCGGCACTTGGTGCCGAGTGCACTACCAAAAACATTCAGAGCTTGAGTGTGGGCCATGTCTCTCGATCGTTAACCGGCACCTTGATACCTTCTAGAATAAACATATAACTGATTCCCCAGGACCCAGTACGCCTACGGGATGCGCTCCTTTGGTGCCATCTCCCTGGGACTCCCAAGTCCAAGTACCTCCGGAGGTAAAATCTACTTTCATGCCGGTGGTCCAGGAGAGAACCCCTAAGTCTCCCAGCAATAATCCAAAGAAGACTACTCTGCCTTAGCCCCAAATTACAAATGATGACTTATGGACCCTTAAGTTTGATGGGTCCCGATCCAAACAAGGCTGTGGGGCTGGGGTAGAATTAATCAACCCACAAGGGAAGTCCTTCCTCATGACCTATAGGCTGCAATTTAACTATACAAACAATGTCATAGAGTATGAGGCTTTGGTCCTTGGACTCTTATTTGCGTTAAGGTATCACCTGCCTCTGGGCTCTGGGTGATTTAGAGTTGATTGTTAAACAAGTCTAGAGTCAATACACATGTCACGACAAAAGGCTGGCCGCATACCGCAACCGGGCTTGGAGCCTTATTGAGGATTTTTATGTCTTTGGCATTGACCTCATTCCCCGGTGATGAAACTATGTCCCTTATGCCCTCGCCGTTTCTACAAGCACACTTGAGCCAATGGTCGGCTCACGACTCCAGATATTTTTAGTTGAGATGGTCCCAACCCTATCCATTCCAGATAATGTCACCCACTTTTAGGTTTTTGAAGATAATCAACATATCCTGGCCTTCATGGCAAATGTTGGTGTCTTTGAAGATCAGATAGTGGAGGAACGAGACCATGACGATACTGGGCAGGGTGATGAGGACAATGGGATCATGGACCTTCCCACTAATACCATCCCAAAGGGGATGGTTGCACTAGAATGAATCTTTGACTCAGACCCTCGGGCCTGTGAGAAGGTGTCATCCTCCTCTGAGGGAGGAAAGTTTGAAAAATTTAACATCGGCCAGCCCGGTGAAGAAAAGATCATTCACATTGGTACCTCCTGTTCCCCTGAGGAAAGGGAGAAGATTCTCACAGTTCTCTGAGAATACATCAACGTGATTGCCTGGGGTTATGAAGACTTGAAAACATATGATACGTCCATCATGACTCATACTATTCCCTTGAAACCTGACACTAAGCCCTTTCAGTAGAAGCAAAGACCAGTCAACCCCTTGATAGAGCCTTTGATTCGTCAGGAGGTAGAAAAACTACTGTCAACTCGAATAATCTTTCCAATCTGGCACACTACGTGGGTTGCCAACTTGGTCCCTGTAAGGAAAAAGAATAGGGAGATCTGCCTTTGTATGGATTTCTGAAACTTGAACAAGGCATCTAAGAAAGAAAATCACCCTCTCCCTTTGTTAGACAAAGTGTTATAGATAGTAAATGGATCTTAGATGATGTCCTTCTTGGATGGATATTCGGGATACAACCAGGTCATGGTCAAGTATGAAGACAGAGAGAAAACAATGTTTACCACCAAGTGGGGAACATTTGCATACAAGAGAATGCCCTTTGGTTTGATCAATGAGGGGGCTATATTTTAGAAGGCCATGGACATTGCATTTGAGGGCCTTGTGAATCGGTGCATAATCATCTACATGGATGATTTGAACATCTTTTCCTGAGACAGGTGTGACCATGCCGCCCATCTCGCTCAGATCTATGAGAGATGTCACCAATATGGGATATACATCAACCCCAAGAAGTGCATATTCGGGGTCACCGAGGGGAAGTTGCTCAGACATATCATCTCCGAGAAGGGTATATCCATAGACCCTGATAGAGTCAAAGCATTGCTAAATTTACAAATTCCTGGCAGCAAGAAAGAGATGCGATCCTTCTTCGGAAAGATCAACTTCGTCTGGCAGTTCATTATAGGATTCACAGAAATAGTCAAAACGCTCAATGAGATGATGAAGAAGGATACCAAGATTGAGTGGAGTCCTGAAGCAAAGAGGGCATTCACCCAGATCAAATAGACAATAATGGAAGCACTTGTCCTGGCTAGTCCAGACTATTCCCTTCCATTTTACATTTACTCATTTGCTTCGCCGCATTCTACCATGGAAGTGTTAACCCAAAAGGTCAAAGGGGAAGAAAAACCAATAGCTTTCATGAGCTCCCCCTTCAAGAACACCGAAGTCTGATATTCATCATTAGAAAAATAGGCCTTTTCTCTAGTTTGTGCCATGAAGAAATTATGGCATTATATTCTTCGGAGCAAGGTACATGCTATCATTCTAGACTAGGCCGTCAAATATCTGCTGATGTAGAGTGAATTGGGTGAGAGATGGGGGAAATGGATGGCCATCCTCCAAGAATATGACTTAGAAATGCAGCCCATGAAGATAGTCCGGGGCCAGGGACTAAGTCGAGCAATGGCAGAAGAGACTCCCCACATAGAATGTCAGACTTACACGGTGGAGTCCATTACTCGAGACCCATGGTATATTGATTTGGTATACTTGATGTTAAATAATCAATGTCTAGAGGGATTACCTCCCCAAAAATGTCGTGCCCTACGGATGAAAAGCGCACACTTCATGATCAAAGACTCCACGCTTTATCGCAGAAACTATGAGGGAGTGTACCTCCGGTGCATCGACAGAGACCAGGCTGTGAGAGTGATTGATGAATTCCATGGATAGTTTGGAACTGGACATGGCTCAGCCGATGCCACTTCCCATCAGATCCTTTAGGCCAGATACTATTGGCCCTGTATATTCAAAGACATTTACGCTCATGTCAATAAATGCCATACTTTCCAAACCGCAGTGCATCATGAGCGTAACCCAGCCATGCCTTTACAACCAGTCTACGAGGCTAGGCCCTTTGCCCAATGGGAATTTGACTTCATCAGAGAAATCAACCCCAACTCGTCTGCCAACCACCGATACATCCTTACTGCTACTGATTACTGCACTCGGTGGTCTGAAGCTATACCTTGCAAAAACAACACAGCAGACGTAGTTATCAAATTCCTGGAAGAAAACATCGTCACAAGGTTTGGAATGCCCTTTGCTTTGGTATGTGACAATGGTCCATAATTTTCTTTGGCACAGTTACTTGAATGGACCTACAATCGAAGGATCACTCTGAAGTTCTTCAGCAACTATTATCCCCAGGGAAATGGCATTGCTGAATTGACAAACAAAAATTTACTTGAAGTGATCAAACATCTGTTAGAATAGAATCCCCGGGATTGGCATCAAAAGTTGAAATTCGCCCTCTGGGCAGATCGCATTCACATCAAGGCTTCCCTGGGAACATCCCCATTCCATCTAGTTTATGGTTAGAATCCTGTATTCCCAGTCAACTTACAAATCCCAGTTTTATAGTTGATGCAGGAATTTAACAACAGGGACAACATCGTGGAGGTTTGGCTCTTAAATTTGGTGCAGAAGGAAGAACAGCGAGACACAGCTCTTGAATATTTCACATGTCATCAAGCAGTGGTAAAACAATGGTTTGACAGAAGAGCCCAATACAAGGCTTTTCAGATTTTGGATCTGGTCCTGTTATGGGACAAGGCCCAGGAAAAGAAAGGAAAGCACACCAAGTTCCAACAGCTCTAGCTCGGACCATACCTGATCTTAGAAATCTGCGGGATGAATACTTACCACCTTAACACTCTGATTGGGGAACCTATTGCATTGCCCATTAATGGGAAGTTTCTCAAACACTACTTTGAGTAGGGTAAGTTTATCCTAAGTTGTATTATATGTAAAGCCTTCCACTTGTAAATATCTCTTCTGGGTGCCTCATTGTGAGGTACCCTGTCTTGTAAATAGCCTTGTCGGCTATCCTCCACGACAGTCCTCTTTTGTCATTTTGTTTTTATTTTTGATTTTCTTTCGGTCCCAGCATTTAGTTTTTCCTATACAGGAATTAGAATTCTTTGCATAACTTTATTTTCTGGTACGATGTCTACGACATGGTGAACTTTAGAAACTATCTTTAGCACGGTGGAGTCATCCCGGTCTTCGGGCTTGTTTTATGGGTTATGACACATTTTGAGCAATCTCCATTGGGTATTGGCTCTGGGAGTTTGGAAATCAATGAACACAAGCAATATAAGGAATAAGTAATCGGACACACAGGGGGTAGATCAGCTGTACTGATTGGTTGACCCACGTCTAAAACTCTAAAGAAATTCTCCCCGGGTCCATAGTTTTATCCTCTCTTCAAACATCTAAATATAGGTGGATAGGTGAAAGAAGTACCACCATTAAAGTTAGCTAAGCTTAAGCTTAATGGTGAAAGAAGTACCACCTTCCACACCCAGAAACAAGCAAAATAACAAAAGAAGAAAGGCGGGATAAAACTTTGATCTCTGGGGGAAGCGAGCGAATTGATGACTGGTTCGATGTAATTAGTGCCTCTTCTCTATTCCTCCTAGAGGTCATCGGCTTGATTTCCTTCCAAAGCACACATGACACCACTAATGAAGGGCTACAGACTAATTCCTGCGTGGTTGGATTCTCTCAGATATGTGGCTCTTTGCCTATCACACGCTTCGAGAAGCGGCTTGTTCCCATTTTTCTAACCAGAGATTCTATAGTTCTCAAATGCGCTAAGGCATTTGTCCTAGATAGTCACCATTTTTTATGCCCTGCATCCCCGTCCCTACATTTTGTGTGCAAAATGTTGGGTCCCCCTTTTTTTTTCTTTTGTTTGCTTTTGCTTGCGACTTTGCCTTGTCTTTCTTTCCCTTTTGTTTTCTTTCTCTGGGGTTTTCTTCCCCGGCATGGTGTTTTGTTTGTTTGTTTGGTTTTTACCTCCAGGACTCCGGTCTTGGAGGTTGTCCTTCATTGGGAACAAGATTTTAGACTCCGGGATTCTTCGCCACGATGTTCTTAAGGATATCATCACAAGGAATCTCCGGGCCTAGAGTCCGGAGGTTTTGCTTGTCCGGAGATCGCCGGAAGGAGGAGGATTACCTTTTTACCATGGGTATAAATAGAAATTATCTGTCACTTTCACACTTATCGCAACTAAAACCTCCAAGCACTTAGAGTGAATTAGAGAGTGATTTCAAAGCGATTAATAAAGCATTTGCAAAGAGTTTGTGATAATCAATGCTTAAAATTTTCACTCGTTCTCAGGCAAGTGCAAGTGCTTTGTGGTAGTGACTCTGACCGTTTGAAAACTTGAGCTATTACAGAGCTCCTATGGTAAATCCTCCCTTTACTCTACCTTCTGCATTCTCAGGTTTGTGTTTCCTCTTTCCTGCTTCTCTGTTTTTCTTCCACTCTCTGGTTTTCTTCGGTTTCATTTGGTTTTTGTTTGTCTTGTTTTTTTTTGTTTCCCTGCTTCGTCTGGTTTCCTGTTTTTCTGGTTTTGCCTCCCATTGGTGGGTAGGCTCTTCTAGAGGGTTGTCCGCCCTTTGTGCAGAAGTGGTTAATTTGTAAAATAGTGTAGATAGTTGTATATATGTTTCTGCCTTGTCTGGTTTTCTCGCGGGCGTCATCCTGCGTTGTATATTCATGTATATATGTGTATAACTGTATATAATCTCTATATATCTCCTCATTTTTGTGTATATATCCCTTAATTCCATGTATATCCTTCCAGGTGGCTTGACAAGCTGGTCGAGTTGCCTCTATTTTTGGTTTTCTGCCTCCGAACTCGCTTTGGGGCAGAAAACCACCTGTTTGAAACTTGGCTCTCAGCCAGTTTCAAACAGGAAGTTTTCTCTCTCCTCCATGAAGTTTGTCAGAATCTTATTTATTTCCCATGCACACAATCAATTCCAACCAAGTGGCTTTCCCTTTTTGCACGTTCAGATAGTTGGCTCCACCGTCATCACCATAACTTCCATTTAATACCTATGCACGTGGCGCCCATGTGGGCCCGATGACTTGGCTTTTTGTGTATCCTCACCAACGGTCATTTCTCTGGGTCTCGGGTCTCCTACCATCCTCCATCCTAGGTCTTTACCAAGTGTGATAAAAATCCCTGGACCCAGATGTTTAATGAAGATCTTAAGTTTACGATGTGTTTTTCTTTTCGGGTACCTTTACATGATACTAACTTTTCAGGAAACCAAACATCACGGTGGTAAGATTTTTGGACCCCAGAATAATTATTTTGATAAATGTGTTTTGACGGTTGCTTTTTCTTGTAGGTTCCCAGAGTTCATCTTCCAAATATGTCTGAAGCATCTGCATCATCTCCACCTGGAAGTCTGGAGCTGCCTTCCACAGCAGAGACCAGGGCATTCGTAAAGTCCAAAATGGAGAAGGCCCTGGAAAATCTACCCCTCACCATGAAGTTTGTACAGGATAATGTCATCGTGGGCTCAAAGATTGAGTCCAAGGTAAAACTGATAACCAACACCAATGTCGAAACATGGGCAGAGATGCAGGCCTTGGTGAAAGTAATGCACATCCAGCGATAGGCTGGAGATCAACTAGCAATCAACGTCAGGAACTCCAGAATCCTATGGGAAGCTTGCTTCCCACGCTCTGTGCAATCTCTAGAGCTTATCTTAACACTGGATACCAACTACAACTCCTCTTTTCGGGCCATTATGCTCGCGGCTGTAGAGCCCATAGGATACCCCACTCCACTGGTGTCCCTCGACCCAGTCACATTTCAGGTGAGCCTGGGGATCCCACAATTTGATAGGGCCACGGTGGTTACAAGGAATAATGCCCTGACTCAGTTCACACAACTAGAGGATGTTTCCCGGGTATATATGAATACCCACTGGCTTAAGGCCCCAAAGAGGGACCCAAAGAGAATGAAGATAGAGATTCCCTACTCTGAATTCAAGGAGAGAATCCAGATAGGGATGATAGCATTAGCCCGGGTCTTTGGGCAGCCCTCCACCTAGGATTTTTCCAAATAGATGTACTATTTCCTCCTCAGCATCTCCACCAAGGGAGAATTCTTCGACCAGGCCACAATAATCTCAAACCACGTTGACTCCCAGTTCTTGCAATTGAACAGGAAGCAGAAGTTCTATATGTCTTCCTAAATTTTTTGGACCCTAGCATAGTAGAGGCCCCATTCCCACGGCCTACTTACTGATAGCATACTCGGGATTGGCCTGGGACAAAAATCACTGTGGGACCATTTCCCACAGTTTCAATGGGAGGCCAGCTTCCCCAGTTTCTACTGGGTAAACGATGCGTTCGTTTACTACCATCTACTTACACCCACCCAGGATGCTAGATACCGCCTATCTACTAAGGCGATGAAGCTAGTCCATAGTTATGGACATTACTATATTCAGTTCCAACAGCACGCATACATTAGGGTCACCAGCTTCTCCGGGAAACCCTACTTGTTGCCCAGGCATGGTGGGGACAAGATCGTGCTATTGGAATATTGCAGGCAAATAATAGAGGTGCATGCCTTCTTTTTCCTCAAGAAGATCTCGAACATCCCGTTCCCAATCACTTATGGGAACTACACATGCAGTCTTGCCACCACAAAAGAGGTAGACAATGAGCTGAAAAGTTATAACTTACAAGAATTTTATCTAGCGCGGAAAATTTTTTATCCGCATGGCAGAATTGCAATGACAATGCCCTGAGCTTCAGAGCCCCATCGCATACACATGGAGGACTTCAGGGAAGACTGCCAAGATGATGTGGATGTGCGGAGCTGGCACTATGTAAGAATGACAGCTGACATGATGCATAAATTGAGGCTCCGTAAGTTCCCGGCGGACTTCTTAGATGTTGCCCCCACTATCGATCCCCAATACAAGGAAAAGGGGATCGATAAAGGCCCTTCCACCAGTAAACTGGGCCACCTAGGTGGGGCCCACAATTTAAGACTTCACTTGAGAGGTGGTCAAGAGAAGCCATGCCTATTTCAAGAAGGTGTGCCCCGGGAGTACCCGCCAAGCAGCCCAGCCGGTACCAAAAATTACCCCGGGGGCCAGGACTTCTTCACAGGGTGCAAACAAAGGAAAAAGGATAGACATGAACCCTCCTATGCAAGAAGTCCCCATCATAGAAAAAATAAAATAGTCAGTGGCGGCCTCCCAACAAATGAGGGAGCAATTAATAACGAAGCTGGCCACCCCACCACTTATGACCGAGCCGCTTCATCCTCCCTCCTCCCCATCATTAGCTACCTTAATGGTGAAGGAAATGGGAGTGGATCCCTTGGAGGTGGTAGTAATAAGAGATGCGGGACCTCCTCTGGTTACCTGGAGGATAAAAAAGCTCAGCAAAAAGCCTAAGGCAGAACTAGAGCCGGAGGCCTCCCGACCCCAAAAAGTGGAGATCCTTTCTTCCAGTTCCCTGGAATCGGAAAAGGAAATAGAGCCTGCAGAGGTCCCAGCCAGTCCCCCTCCACAGGAAGAATTTGATGTGTTTGCAACCGATGAGTTTGGCAATTTGCAAGGAGACGATACACAAGCGGAGACAGAAGTCCCGGGGGCAGAACAGGAGGCTCCAGAATAAGATCCTGCACAGGGACAAGAGCAGCAGGTAGAAGAAAAGGAGCCCGAACTGGAGATTATCTCCGGGGCTCAAGAGATGCAAGGTCTGGGAGTGGACCAACTAAAGCAAGGCAAAAAAATGGCATCCGCTGGGGGAATCAGACCTTCGGGAATAACTGTAACCCCAGCTGCCACGTTCCAAGGGCCACTCCCAGGAGCGACCTTTGGATAGGTGATCACGGCGGCCCAAACTCTAAATCTTGGCCTAACACCTCCCCTACTACCAAAAGAGGTGCCGATAGAAGAAGAGGCCCCGATAGAAGAACAACAAGAACAAGAAGAAGAGCAGCTTGAAGAAGAAATCCCTGAGGAAGCCTACCAGGGTCCAGACCGAGTGATTGACGTACAGGACAAGGCTGAAGAGATGGAGATTGAAGAGGATGTCACTGTAGAAGAAGTTGAGGCAGGGAGAGGAACGGATGAGGTCCATGTTGCTAAGGAGAAATATCCAAAGGACACTGGGGAAGAATCAGGAGAACAAATTCTGGCAGGAAGGCCACCCCTACCACCTCAATGGCTGATAGAGAGCAGGAAAAGAAAAGATCTGTCTGCTCCTGTGATTCCTCTCTCCCTGGCCGAAATTATGGCCCAAGTTCAGGCCCCACCAAAGGCATTAAAAACCTGGATAGTTCACACTCTTTAAACTGGGCCGGGTGGAGAAATAGGTGTCGTTATGGAAACACCTCCCCCAGACACTGATGAAGCAACTGCGGATCCCGCAGACTACAATTTTGCAGAGGTATCCCTAGGTAAAAGGGGAAAGCAAGGTGAGGTAGACTTGCTAAAGGAGGCAGCAAGGGCAGTGGAAGCCTAGTATGAGAAAGAGGCCCAGAGACTCAAAGCTGAAAATGAAAAGAATGCAAACCTTATGGGGTTGCTTACTGAGCTGGCCTGACCCATTAATGTCGCTCCTCCGGAGGCCTCCACCTCAGAAGAACTATCGCAGAGTGACATAGATTCCCTGCGAGTAATGAAAAAGAAAGCCCAGACAGTGGATGAGTGGTTCGCCCTACAGATAGGAAACACCTGGCATTTCCTGGCGTCCACCCTCCCAGATCTATACATGGCCCGACAGGTTATTCATTAGGTGAAAACACTTATTGAGCAGTGCAAGGGTGATGCCGAAAATTACCAAGCATGGAAGGTGGAGCTCAAAGAGCTCCTCACCTTGGGAGAAGATATGATTTTTGAATCCAGAATTCTGGGTGAGGAATCATTTGATTTTGTGAGAACCCAGCACTCCAGACTTGACCTCACATTGGAGGTAACCAAGCAACTGGTAGGGTCCTTGCAAGATAAGGTAAATTCTATAAAATATTCTTCTAATTTATACAAGTCTTTTGTAATAAAGGCTTTCGGGGCTGATCCCCTTAGCACAGAGACATATACCCCCAAAGATTTAGTTTTGGGGAGTTTTGGTGAAATAATGAAGTCCCGGTATCAATCTCCAGAGGGGATAGATGGGGCCCAGATGGCGAAATTAACCAGCATGATACTCAAAGGTCATGACACGACGAGGATGGTAGATAAATTTAAAGAAAATGTTCCAAACCTGGGGGAACAAGTTGAAGTGGCCAAGCACAGAAGGGCCAGCCTGAAAGATATAGATGAAGATGGCATTTCCTGCCTCCTCCAGGCTTTCAATGACAATAAACAACCTTGAGCTTTCTCTGGGGACCGGGAAGAACTCAAGCATTGGGGATTATTTATTATTTGGGGACATAAGTTCTCGGATCCCAGAGACCCAGATCCAAAATTTTGCATTCTTTCAAAGTGATCTGTGTCCCGGTCCCCAAGGCTGACCAGTCACTTTCAGAAGTAGTTAATAAAGGCTATCAGAAGGTGGTTGGCCACATCAAGAGGCATTGGCTTGGCAGTTGGTTTTCCTATAGGGTGGTCTTCTCGAGGTTCCACTCAAAGGTACACCTGCCACATTGGGTACAGGGTGCCGCGTTTCCCATTTATGAGGCATGTAGCCTCCGTCTCTGGGGGACCTACTTTCTTCTTTCTCCTTTCTGGCTCTCTTCTCAAGACCGATTCTTCTGATGTATATTCTTGTCTTATTTTTCTAACATGGTAGACCTATTCCATCTATAGGTCTTTTGTAGGGTGGTGCAGGTAGTACCGGCCCCCAAATATTGTATTTTATTGAAACATGATGAAAATAGGGTTAGGGTTAGAAGAGAGTTGTATAAATAGGCAGACCGACCCATTTCCAAGGGTCGGCAAAATTGATGATTTTTTTTTCCATAGCAATAGAAAGTGATTCCTCATTTTAGTTGCAGAGCTCAATGCTCCATTATTCTAGTTTTTATATAGTCAAATGCTCCCCTAGAGCCACCATTGTATCACACACCAGTGATTGCTGGAAGGAATATTAATAAAGAAGGAAGAATTCATGACAATGATGTTGTTGGCATTCCTGCTTCTGAGTTAATGGTATTTCATGTTTTAATGTTCTTTATGTCTTCTACTCTGATGTGTTAAAAGTATATTAACGCCCTCTTTACTCCCGCTAATGATAAAATACAAGCTGATGGTTATGTGTTCCTTCGGTATTTAGTGTAGTCTATTAGAGTACTATTGATGTTCTGGATGTTTAAACATGACTATAGTTAGACGAAATGTTTCTAACCCTGTAGGATCTTTTTCATTTTATTTTCTAAGTATAGAATGCTAGGGGAAACCTTACTTTATTGAATCTCTGGAGGTATTGAGTTGAAGAAACTAGCTATCCCCCTTGAAAATAGTCACTTCTCCCCAACTGAGCCCCGCACCGTCGTGACTCGACACCCAGGTGCTTGAAGGCCCAAAGAATATAATTCTCCCAGATAACCTTTGTAGGCGGAGTTGGTTGGTATCCCCGGAACCCGATGACAACTTATGACTGTTGGTGGACCCGATCAGCAAAACCCCGTCAACACAAGTGTATTGTAAATTGTATTAGTTTTGATTATTACATTGTGTAGGTTGTGGAGTGCTGGGGTTTTTTACCAAAAGATTTTCCCCAGGGTAAATCATTGTGTCATTCTGATTTTTCTATGTATGCATGTTATTGTATTATCATTCGGTAATTGCTAAGGGTTAAATCTAAATTTGCATGATCCTCTTCTCAGAAGTTTAGCGTAGGGAACTATTTTTCACACACTTAGTTTCCTTTCAATTGAGGCAACCATTGTTGAACTAATGAATTCTCAAATCAAATCTCAATGTGCACAACATAATTACTACACCAGTTGGGATGATAAAATGATGAAGTGTTGGTTTGGTCTTAAGTCTCCTACAATATTAGGTAGAGGAATGAAAGCAAGTGCTAGGCTTAGAGAAAAGTGTCTTTGGTCGATCCCTCCTTAGGGTTGGTTCAAATTAAACTTTGATGGGGCCTCTAAGGGAAACCCAAGTCCATTAGGGGTTGGATGTATTATTCATTCTAGTGAGGTAAGGTAATTGAAAAATTAGCAAGACCTCTAGAGTTTGACACTAGTAACATGGCAGAATTTAGAGCATTACTTTCTAGATTGTCACTTGCAATTGAACTAAAATTGGATAAACTAGAGATTGAAGGTGATTCTATGATTACATTAAATGAAGTTAGAATCTTCTCTACCTTGAATTGGATATTGCAAGAAACTTTAGAGGTCATTCTAAATTTGGTAGACAAATTTGAATCTACAATAGTCAATCACATCTTTCATGAAGACAACCACTTGGAAGATGAGCTAGCGAATCAGGCAGCATTGGGCACATCTCTCAAGTACACTTGTATACCCTTAGTGGATTTAGAATTAGAATGAGCTCACATAGCTCTTACTTCATAGTCCAAATGGTCCTTAAAAATTCCAATTTTGAGCTGGTGCGGAAGGAAAATTCTTTAAACAATCACATTGAGAACACTTCTATTTTTTCTTCCCCTTCTTCGAAAGATGCAGTCATCATGAGGTGCTAACAAGGTAGAGGAGGGCTAGGAGACCCTCGAGGACTTAGACAATAAAGCATATTCTTCTCCTCTAGTCTTAGGAAGTTAGGAGTGTTTCAATATTCTCAGATTCACAAGTGCCAGAGTGTCCTTGGCTTCACATCAATACTATTGAATCTTGTAGCATATGGAGCATCTTCAGATTTGGCATTGGCCTAATTTTTCTTTGAGATAACTTTTCTTTAGTTTTAGGTTGTATGGGCTATGACCAGAGGTTTTCTTTCTACTTCTTTCCTCCTGGTATGCTCTCGAACAAGGTTTGATGTACGTTTATTACAATTAATAAATTTCATCTCAGCTTCGACCCCTTATTAATCAAAATAAAATTGTTATTAGGTCTTATTGATATATTTTGTTTGGAAGTCTAAAATTCAAACCAAGTTATGTCATTTCAAAAGGTTTTTTTGTTTTTTTTGCAAATCATTAGTGGTATTTGTTAGAATAGTCCCAAAGGATAACTGAGAGGGGGGGTGAATCAATTATAAGCTAATTTAATTCTTTTCTCTTATCAACTTAAGAATACAATAAAGTATATACACATTTAGATAACACAATGGACAACACTTCAATTTGGTTACAGGGAAACCAAATGGTAAAAATCCCAGTGGGAATTAGTACCCACAATGATCTATACTTGTTTATAGTAATCCCTGTTAGAAGATATTTCAACCCTGTTAGGAGTTGTACTTTATAATACAATAAGTATAGTGACCTGATTAAGGGTCTAACCCTGTTAAGAGTCTTTTACAAATAACCCTGTTAGGGGTGCGGACTCACTATCCAAAAGCTCACTGCTTCAATGGTGAAGGCTACAACCTTCTGTAGAATAGATATACACTATATCTGATGATGAACTGTAGAGTAGACCTACTTTCTTGATTAGTTCCAATGTATTATGATCTTCAACTGCTTATTCACATAGATCCTTGATGAATGAAACAAATCTGATATTCTTCTTTATACTTTTCTTGTTTTTGTTCTTATCATTCACACTTTGCATTTACAAACGAACTACTATAAGTATCTTCTTTAAAGTATAAGGTCATCAAGGCTCTTGGAAACCCTTCAAAACATCTTTGTTAGTTTAACTAAGCATGCAAACAATATTAAGTCTGCGCAACACAAACTAAATAGACGCGATGCTTCACTAAGTCGGCTTCACCAAATCATCTCAAATAGCATGATCCTGATGTTACATGATAGGCGCATTTAACAAAACATATTAAAATCATAACTAATCATGAATATACACACACATGTCCTCAAGATAGGTGCATTTAACCAAACATAGTGAACTCATAACTAATCATGAATATACACACACATATCCTGAAGATAGGCGCAACTCAAGAAACACGTTAAATACATTGGCTCTGAGCAGATACTCTTCTAGAACTGTAACTGCCAATAAAAAAATACATAACACTACTAAAACTTCATATCTGAGTCTGCATGTATGAACATAACATACTAAACATGACTACAACCTGAATATATCCATGCAAGGCTTCATATCATCATTCTGATAAGTACATATAGAATCACTACTGTATATTATATGTTTTCATCAATGAAAAACATACAATCAATCAAATGCATAGAAACAAATCTCCAATAATCTCCCCATTTGACATTGATGGCAACATATGATTTTAAAAACATCCTCTATTCATGGTGTCCTCTTTCTTTTACAATCTTCTCAATATCCTCATCAAATATTTCTCTACACTACTGCAATTTCATTAACTATGTTTTTGTTCCATATATATACTCCCCCAGAGTATATTCTCCCCCTTAGTACATACTCCCCCTTTAACATCAATGGAAATGGGTGCCATAAACCATTAGGCACAGGTACTACTCTAAAAGTAGAGTAGTCAACCATTTATCAGTCACAAAGTACTGATGTTCTTCCTGTATTCTCTAATCATACTTAGGAGAGGGAATTACTCCCAACTTCTCTCTAAGATACTCAAAAGTATCTTTTGATAAAGTTTTTGTGAAAATATCTGCCAACTATTCTTTGGTGCTCACATAGTCCAATTTCACTTCTTTGTCTACAACCTTTTCTCTTAGAAAATGGTACTTGATCTCTATGTGTTTTGTCTTTGCATGCATCACAGGGTTCTTAGACATGTTAATAGTGCTAGTGTTATCACAGTGAATAACAATAGGATAATCAAACTAAATACCAAATTCTTTAACCATCTACTTGATCCAAACCATGGTTGAACAATTCAGTGCTGCTGCAACATATTCAGCTTCTACTGTTGACTAAGAAATATAATTCTTCTTCTTGCTTATCCAAGAAACCAACCTATCTCCAGGAAATACTGCTCTTCCTGAAGTACTCTTCCTATCATCAATACAACCTACCCAATCTGCATCTGTATACACATGAAGTTGTACATTCTCTGATTTAGGATACCATAAACCATAGTCTATAGTTCCCTTTAGATATCTAAATATCCTCTTGATTTCCATTAGCTGATTCTGCTTGGGTTCAGCTGAAAATCTTCCAACAATGCCAACTGCATTAGATATGTCAGGTCTAGATTGAGTTAGATAAATGAGTTTTCCAATCATAGATTTGTACAAAGTCTTATCAACTATTGTGGAATTATCATCTTTTGAAAGCTTGATTCCCGTTATCATAGGAGTGCATACTAGCTTATAGTCTTTCATCTTGAAGGTCTTCAATATTTCTTTCACATATTTTGACTGATTAATGAATATACCTTTATCTGTCTACTTTACATTTAGTCCCAAAAAGTATTTTATAGGACCAGTCATGCTCATTTCAAATTCATTCTGCATTTCTTTTGTAAATACTGCACTGAGCTTGTCATTACCTCTAAAGATAATGTCATCAACAAATATGGAAACTAGTAGTAATCCATCAGGTGTCTCTCTTCTGAATAGGTTACAATCTGGTGCACCTTTATTGAATCCAATCTTGGTAAGATCACCATCAATTCTCTCATACCAAGCTCTTGGGGCATGTTTAAGACAATAGAGTGCTTTCTTCAATTTTCATACCATGTCTGGTTTATCTGAAAGATTAAATCCTTCAAGTTGTTCTATGTAGACTTATTCCTTCAAGTCACCATTCAGAAAAGCTGACTTTACATCCATTTGATAAACTTTAAAGTCTTTGAATTTTGCATTAGCCAAGAAACATTTAATGGCTTCCAGTCTGCTCACAGGGGAAAATTTATCAGTGTAGTCTATTCCTTCTCTCTGCACATATCCTTTACATACAAATCTTGTTTTGTTTCTTACTATTATACCTTCTTCATTCATCATGTTTCTGAAGATCCATTTTGTTTGAATCACATTTTTGTCACTGGATCTAGGAACCAATTCCCATGTCTCATTCTTAATTATCTGATCTAATTCTTCTTTCATTGCATTCTTCTAATCAGAATCATTATAAGCATCTTAAACACTTAAAGGTTCAATCTGTGAAAGTAAACATACCTCTTCATCCATTGTTAGACTTTTTTCTTTTGATCTGGTCAAAACATTGCTGCTTTGATCTCCAATTATATTATCTTTAGAGTGGTATCTAGATCATGTGAATTTAGGAACCTTAGGTGTTACTTTTTTTTTCTGTAATTTGTGATTCTTCTTTGCTTGATTCAGGGTCATTGCATGAGACATTGATGCAATCAAACATTTATTCAATGAAAGTACTTTTGCTGCTAGGCCTGGGTCCATCTTCAATCATAGGTGCATATTCATAGTACCTCTCTTGAACCATAAACTTCTCATCAATTTTTACATGAGTACTTTCAATTATATTTTTCAATCTCAAATTGAAACATCTGTATGCTTTTCTTTTTGTAGACTAACCAAGGAAAATAACTTCATCACTTCTAGCATCAAATTTACCAACACCATCATCTCTCTTGATGTAGCATTTCCTGCCAAAAATTCTGAAATACTTTACTGTAGGTACATTACCAAACCAAAGTTCATAGGGTGTCTTATCTACGCCTGACCTCAATTGAGTTCTGTTGATAGTATAAACTATTGTATTTAATGCATCTCTCCAATATGTGTGCACAACTTTTCCTTCAATCATCATAGTGCACATTGTATCAAGTATAATCTTGTTCCTCCTTTCTACAATCCCATTCAGTTGAGGGGTTCTAGGAGCACTCAACTATCTTTTTATTCCATGTTCTTCATAGTACTCATAAAAATGATCAGAGGTGAACTCTCCTCCTCTATATGATTTCAGACATTTTTGTTTTAATCCAGATTCATTCTTAACCTTAGCTTTGAATATTTTGAACTTCTCAAAGGCTTCAGACTTCTCTTTTAAGAACGCAACCCACATCAACCTTGAAAAATCATCAACAAACAAAATGAAATACCTTACTCTGTAGTATGATCTTGTTTGGGTAGGACCACATAAATCTGTATGCACTAGGTCCAATTTGTTTTCAGCTGAGTTTTGCTTTCTTCTAAAAGAACTCCTTACATGCTTTCCAATAACACATTCCCTGCACATTGTGTCAACTGGTCTTTCTATACTTGGAAGATCTCTGACTACCTTGACATTACTTATCTTTACTATGTTATCAAAATTGATATGACAGAGTCTCTTGTGGTATAACCAATTGTCATCCACTTTTGCAACAAAACAACTTACATCTGAATTGAGCTGAAAAACATTGCCATTTTTTTGGAGCCTGATGCAATCATGTCTCCATCCTTGTTGTTAATAATGCACTTTTTGTCTTTGAACTCCAAATGATAACCTTTTTCAAGTAGTTGTCCATCACTTAGCAAGTTATGATGTAATCCATCAACATACAAAACATCATCTCTCTTGTTCTTTCCATCCAAAGTGATAGAACCTCTGCCTATGATAGGTTTAGGAGTGTTATCTCCAAATTTAACCATACCGCCTTTGTATTTGTCCAAATGAACAAATCTATCTTTGTCACCTATCATATGGTGAGAGCATCCACTGCTAATGATCCAGTCAGTTCTGATGTCTAATTTGGAAATTAGGGCTAAATCTTGTTCTTCCTTTTCATCTGCAATGTCCATTTCCTCAAGAAACTTTTACATGTCTCTAAGGGAAATGAATCTAATTTCATCCTCTCCTGAATCTTCATCAGTTACACCTTCTTCAGCATAGTAACATTCTTTCTTATATTTAGGTTTGTAATCAGATCTGAACTTCTTGACTCTTGTGCGACACTTAGATGCAAAGTGACCAATCTTTTTGCATGAAAAAAATTTGAATGGAAGATGTCCTTCATATTTTCCTTTTCCTTTCTTTTCTCTTTTAGCAATCATAGAAATGATATATTCTAGTTCTTCATCAACTTATTCTTTGTCATTATGGCTAGAGATGTGTAAGGATTTATTAACATGGACTGAGGCTTTGAAAGTTGTTTCACTTTTAGGTTCAGTCTTCAATCTTGATATCTCAAATGCAGAGATTTTACTGATCAAAGTCTCTCTCTTAAATTCTTGTGAGAATTGCATGGTTTACTCTAGAATACTTATCTTTTTTTCATAGTCTGATGTTAAGGTAGTTAACAACTTGTCCATTATATCTTCTTCTTATATTTCTCCACCATTGTTTCTGATTCCAGAGACTGCTTCATTTATCCTTTGTTTATAGGATCTAATGTTCTCTTTAGGTAACATCTCAAGAATGTTGTATTTATTTTTCCATGTCTTCCTGCATGCACTCTTTTCTTGAATATCTCCTTCAAACATGTCTTCTAAATACTTCCATATTGTGTATGCCTTATCTAATTTCTTGATCTCAAAAAATTAACTATCAGATAGTGCACTTATAAGGGCTTCTTTGGCAACTGCATTAGTTGTGAATGTATCCTTTTCTTTACTAGTAACATCATCTCTTGATAGATCTTATAAAGAGGGAATAACAACTTCTTGTGTGGCTATTTCAAAGATATCAAAACCAACACACTGTAGATGGGTTATCATTTTTTTTTCCAATCCATATAGTTTTCTCCATCGAACTTAGGGCTCTCTTTTCTGAATTAAGACATCTGATCTACCTTAAGCTGTTAGGCTTCTTCTCCAAGGCACTTGGCTCTGATACCAATTGTTAGAATAGTCCCAAAGGATAACT
>MU225702.1:119996-147248 GCA_018584345.1 Thuja plicata
AAATGGTAAAAACCCCGGTGGGAATTAGTACCCACAATGAACTATACTTGTTTATAGTAATCCCTGTTAGAAGATATTTCAACCCTGTTAGGAGTTGTACTTTACAATGAAATAAGTATAGTGACCTAATTAAGGGTCTGACCTTCTTAAGAGTCTATTACAAATAACCCTGTTAGGGGTGTGGACTCACTGTCCAAAAGCTCATTGCTGCAATGGTGAAGGCTACAACCTTCTATAGAATAGATATACACTATATCTGATGATGAATTGTCGAGTAGACCTGTTGTCTTGATCAATTCCAATGTATTGTAATCTTCAACTTCTTATTCACATAGATCCTTGATGAATGAAACAACTCTGATATTATGCTCTATACTTTTCATGTCTCTGTTCTTATTATTCACACTTTGTGTTTACAAACAAACAACTATAAGTATCTTCTTTAAAGTATAAGGTCATGACGGCTCTTGGAAACACTTCAACAACATCTTTTTTGGCTTAACTAAGCACACAAACAATATTAATTCCATGCAACACAAATTGAACAAACGTGATGCTTCACTAAGTCAGCTTCACGAAATCATCTCAAATAGCATGATCCTGATGTTACATGTTAGGCACATTTAACCAAACATAGTGAACTCATAACTAATCATGAATATGTACACACATATCCTGAAGATTGGCGCAACTCAAGAAATACATTAAATACGTCAACTCTAAGCAAGTACTCTTCCAGAACTATAACTGCCAATAATAGAATTACACAACACAATTGAAACTTCATATCTGAGTCTACGTGTATGAACATAACATACTAAACATGACTACAACCTGAATATATCCACCCAAGGCTTGATATCATCATTTTGATAAGTACATACAGGATCACTACTGTATATTATATGTTGTCATCAATGACAAACATACAATCAATCAACTGCACAGAAACAAATCTCCAACAGTATTATCTGTCGAAGTTTAAAAATTTCAAAAATAATCATTGTAATTGAATGCACTCTCACTTGCATACAATAGCCATTATGAGGGGGGTATTCAAAAATTGAGCCTCAAAATTCAAATCTTCTAAGTAGCCAACATATTTGACTCTAGAGGCACAAGAGGTTGGAGGAAAATTAACATCCTCTTATCTTTCACCAACGATGGGGCTACACATTCTCTTTGGTGACATTTTATTTTCTTGTATGCAACTTGATATGATTTATTTTTTAGTAAATGAAAATTTCACATTGTGGGGGGGAATAATGCATGATGTTACATTCCCAATTTGTGATATGTATGTTGATTTATATTTAAGTTCCCTGATGTAAAAACATAGTGACGAGAAAAAGAACCAAAGTAAGTCGGTTAATGGATCTTGAAAGGGTTTGTGGGAGGATCCAAAAAACCACACGATGTGGACAATTGATGGTTTCTTCTTCATGCCAAGGATTGTGGTAAGTCTGTTTAAAACCATGGAAGGAGAGAAACTTTTGTTTTACTCAAGATCATGAGCTACAAGAGTTGGATTACTTAAGATGGAAGTGCTAAGGTGGAGAATGTGGACATCATCAATATTGTAAAAAATTGTATAGAAGAACAATTGACTACATATATCCTCTGACTGTTGGACTTCTTGGAAGTATGGTCAGTCGGTGATAGCTTAACTAGAAGTGAAAGCAGGATAAGTTCTTGTATGTAGACCTAATATGTAGACCTTAAATTATGCATAGTCATATGATTCTATTTTCAACTTCTGTGATGTTCTTTCTCCCCATGTATACACTAAGGCGGGTTGTTGGGAATTAGTGTTCATATGTTTAATTATGTGTAACAAATATTATAAGGTGTGTATTTGTATATGATAATAATAATGTGAGTTGTTAGTACAACTCATGTAGAGTATTTTTTTGTTTGTTGAGTTGTTAAAACAACTCATATAATTAGTGAGTTGTTCCTATAACATCTAGGAACTAAAAATCCTATAAATATGTAATCCATTAAATAGATGGAACCAGAAGCATTATAAGTGTTGAAGAGTTGAAGATAGAAGAGGATAAAAGGATTATTGTATATAATCTCTATTTAGAAGGTAATTTAGATCAATTCTCTCTATGTGGTGAATTTTTTTTTGTGAAAATGTCTCTTTATGTAAACAGAGTGCTATGTGTTTGGTATTTGGTTAAAGTTTCCATTGTTATTGTTGATTTAAATTCCTTTGGTTAACACTTATAAATTATATTTATAGTAGATTTAAGCATCCATTATTTTTTTTCACCTTTGTTTTCTAACACTAAGGAACAACCATAAGAGGTTGAAAGAGTAGAAGCCCTGGATGGAAACACAAGCTAAGGTAAGTGTTCAATTAAAGTAACCAATGAAAAATCATAAAAAAATGCAAGGAAATATATATAATATAAACATGAAAAAAATCAAACAATTAAATTTTTCTATGAATTAAGCTATCACTAAATGTATGTACCTTATCAGACTATCTTCATGTACAGTCAATGCACAAAGATGGTGTGCAAAAAAGTAGTCACCATATCAAACAAAATTAAAAAAATCAATAGCCCATATGAGTTATTTAAAATATGAAATAATCTGATAAGGTTTTACAATAATAAAAACCCAATCAGGTTTTTAAAACATTAAAATCGACCTACAGTCTTATAAAACCTAATCGAGTTATTAAAAACTTTTAAAAAAATCAAGCCTGCATTGAAACCCTCATTTCAACCTGTGCTTTGTAGACTTGGAATAATGAGAGGAGGAAAAAATGATAAGAAAGTCATTGGGTTTCAAAAAATATTGCATTTTTTTAGCATTTCCAACTATTCTTCACAATGTCGCGTCATCAAAAAGGTAAAAAAAATGCATTTTTATTTTATTTTTTGTTTTAAATTGAATTGTAATAGTTTTTTGGATTGATTTTTTTTTTTTTAAATTACATGCCAGATTCTTAAAATATTGCTTGACAACAAAACACATAATAAAAACATGTTCTGGAACAAGAACCACCATTACACCCTCAAAATATTGTCCACCAACAATAGGACAACCCTTAAAATGTTATCTTTGAACAAGAAAATGCTCAAAAGGTCGCCCCTCAACAACAAGATAAACCTCAAAACCCTTCACCTATTAGGAATAACAGTCCACTAGCACATATGAGAGGGGGGAGGGGGGGTGAATCATTTGTAAGATAGATTATTAAGCATTAAAATTTATAAACCAAAAATTTAACCCAAATGATAACATAGTAAATTCAAACACCATAACACAATCCTTTGTTGTAGAGGAAACCCTGTTAAAGGTAAAACCTAGGTGGGAATTAGCACCCATAAATAATGTATTGAGAGTATAGTATCCCTGTTAACATTTTTAGCTCTGTTAGGAGCTTTTTGACATAGTATAGTACATAGTCCTTGTTAGAGGACATGCCCTATTAGGTGTCAAGAGTAATGGTAGGCTCACTGCCATGCACGCTGGCTAAAGAAGCTTAAATCCACCTTCAGGACTCATTGTCTGAATTATAAATGTATATGAGATATACAATCCAATGAACTACCTGATAGGAACTATCTTTTCCTTGTCAGTTGCAATGAAGTATCATAATCAGAATCTCTGCTCTACATCCAATAGACACAAGCTCGCAGCATACACAAATATTTTTCCACTTCACACACACTTTTTAATAAGAAAAGATCCCTCCTATATATCGTACTACAATAATTAATTTGTTCGGCCAATTAGGCTTCCCCAATATACAAATGATTACATAACCCCTTTCTAAGATAAATATGGTACCTATAACAAGTAATCATCAAATATAATCCAAGATCTACAATCCATGCTCACAATCCATAATACATGCTCCATCTCTGAAGTTGGCCTAAAATAGGTCTCCTCCAGAACACACCCCACAGCTGATGTCACCAAGAATATTGCAACCCAAAAATATAACAAACATTCCAAAACATGTCTTCTTCTATTCCTTAAGCTTGCATAACCTGAATTCATGTCACACATAGGTTGAAAACTCAGAGACTAACTTTGTCATACTTCTCTATCACAAACCAATATCTAGTCATCAGTTGAACCATTGTATCTTTCTCTATTTGCAAAATCTAGTGATGTGATCTTAGACATAATATTACAACACATCTCTATGTTCACACACTCTTAATTATCTGTACATTACCCATACACTTTTATCAGTCAAGTGGACAATAGTAGTAACCAGTCGGTTATGCCACACTGAAAACATATGTTGACATCAATGACAAAACATGAATGCCAACAACAACAATAGAACCATTTCCAAAAATCTCTCCCTTTGGCATTGATGGAAACATATGAGAAAATCCATCAAACCAAAGGTACTCCTTAATACAATCTTCTCAATATCCTCAACACATCTCTTTCTGAACTTTTCTCCAATACAATCTTCTCAATATCCTCGACACAACTTTCCCTAAATAGTAGGGATTTTCATCATGAATCTCTCCCCCTTTGACATTAATGGAAAAGGGTTTCATTAAGAAATCTCTAACCATCTTAACTCTGCAAGGTGTATCTTTTTCAAATCTACATGCCTATAATAACTAGGAGCAAAATCACCCAAATGAATTTATTCAGTACATGCGATCACTCCCCTTGAGGAGTAGATCCAAGAATCAAGTCCATAATATGATATAAATATGATAGCTACTAGATTGATGCATTCCTGCATCAATTAATTCATAAAATAGGGGCTCTCACCCCAAGCATGCTCTTGAGATACTCAAAACCATCTTTTGGCAAAGTTTTAGTAAATATGTCATAAATATGTTCCTTTGTACTTATGTATTCCAATATGATCTCCTTTTCAAGTACATTTTCCCTCAAGAAATGATGCTCTATTGATATATGCTTACTTTTAGAATGCATTATTATATTCTTTGACATATTGACTATTCTAGTGTTATCACAATGGATAACCACTGGCTCTTAAAAATTTATTCCAATATCCTTCATCGTCTGCTCCAAATAATATAAGTGGAATTAATAGAAGCAACAAAATATTTTGATTTAGAAGTAGACTAAGCTATATAGTCTTGCTTCTTACTTAGCCATTAAACAAGTCTTTTTCCAAGAAAAAACACTCCTCCAATTATACTTTTTTGGTCATCCACACTACCTACCCAATCAAGATCAGTATATCCCTATAAAGAAAAATCATCAAATTTATCATACCACAATCCATACTCTATTGTTCCTTTCAAGTATCTGAAAATTATGTTCATAGAAACAAGGTGTGTTTCTTTAGGACCAGCTTGATATCTTGCCCGAATTCCAATTGCATTTGCAATATCTGGTCTGATGTGAGTTAGATATAGTAGGCCTCCAATCATTGATCTATTCATTATCTGAAAAATACTTTGACTCTCATCAGTATTAGTAAGCTTATAACCAATTACCATAGCTGTCCCAATAGGTTTACAATTTTCCATTCCAAATTTCTTCAACATTTCCTTAAGATACTTAGACTAAGAAATGAAAATTCCATCTTTATTCTGATTAATTTGTAAGCCAAGAAAAATATTTCATTTCACCTATCATAGAAATCTCAAGATAATTTTCCATTTCTTTAGAAAACTTCTTACTCATCTCATCATTTCCTCCAAAGATAATATCATCTACAAAAACTTCAACTATCAAAATTCCATCTTTACTGGTTCTCAAATATAATTTACTGTCAGCATTACCTTTTTTGAAAGAAAGAATTAGCAGATACTTATTTAATCTTGCATACCATGCTCTAGGTGCATGTTTTAGTCTATACAATGTATTCTTCAATTTCCAAACCATGTCTTCATTTTTAGTCAGAGTAAATCCACCAGGTTTCTCAATGTATACCTCTTCCTTTAGATCTCCATTCAGAAATGCAAATTTCACATCCATATGATATACTTTAAAGTCTATTTATGAAGAATAAGAAAGAAATAATCTAACTACTTCCAATCTAGAAATAGGAGAAAATGTATCTTCAAATTCTATGCCTTCTTGTTGTGAGTATCCTTTAAAAACCAATCTTTGTTTATTTCTTACCACCGTTCCTTCCTCATCCATCTTGTTTATGAAAACCCACTTAGTTCCTATAACATTCCTTTTCTTAGGTCTAGGAACCAATTCCCAAGTTTTATTCTTCCTTATCTGATCCAATTCTTTCTACATAGCTTTAGTCCAAGATTCATCTCTACAAGTCTCATCAGTAGTTTTAGGTTATACTTGAGAAATCAAAAAGAATTCATCTTTTAATCTAGATCTTGTCATCATACCTCTATTAGCATCTCCAATAATTTGATCTTTAGGATGGGTTTTCTTTACATACCTTAGCGTCTTTTGATTTTTAGTAGAATCATTCAGACATACTTAAATTTCATTTTCAACTTCAAGAATTTCCTCTTGACTTTCAGTAACCTCTCTATTCTCTAAAATTTGATTACAGTCATATATTCTTTCCTAAATCTAAAACTTCTCATCAATGCTTACATTAGAACTTTCAATCACCTTCCTTAATCTTATATTGAAACATTTATATTCTTTTCTTTTAGTGAAGTAACCAAGGAAGATCCCTTCATCACTTCTAGCATCAAACTTTCCTATCTCATCATCTCTTTTGATATAACATTTACTACCAAATATGCTGAAATATTTTACAGTAGGAGTACGATTAAACCATAGTTCATAAGGAGTCTTACTTCTACCTTCTCTTATATGAATTTTGTTCAGGGTACGAACAAAATTACCAAAAACTTATCTCCAATAAACATGTGGCACTTTACCTTCCATGAACATAGTTCTAGTAGCATCCACTATTGTTTTGTTTCATTGTTTTGCAATCCCATTCTATTGTGGTGTTCTAGGAGCTGATGTTTTCCTGTATATTCCATGCTCTTTACAATAGTTGTTGAACATATCTAAATTAAACTCACCACCTCTATCAGATCTAAAACATTATATCTTCAATCCAGACTCATTCTCAACTTTAGCTTTAAATATTTTAAACTTATCAAAAGCCTCAGACTTTTCTCTAAGAAATGCAACCCACATCATTCTAGAAAAGTTATCAGTAAAAAGTATGAAATAAATTTCACCATAATAAGATCTTGTTCTTGTAGGACCACATGGATCTGTATGCACCAGATCCAACTTCCCTTTATCTAAATAATATTTTCTTTGAAAACTACTTTTGGTTTGTTTCCCCATTACACACTCTCTACACATGGTGTTAGATGGTTTCACAATCTTAGTTAGGTCTCTAACAACATTGTCATACATGTCTTCACAATATTATCAAAATTCACATGACAAAATCTTCTTTTTCATAACCAACTATCATCAATCTTCGCAACAAAGAATGAAGTCTCAGATGTATTTAATTCAAATACATTACCTCTTGATTTAGTACTAGATGTGATCAAGTCTCTTGTCTTACTTTTGATAGAACATTTCCCACCAATGAACTTTAGTTGATAACCCTTTTTTACAAGTTGTCCAACACTTACTAAATTATGCTTAAGTTTGTCAACAAGCAGTACATCGTCAGTAGTAGTCTTACAATCCATAGAAATAGATCCCACTCCAATGATAAGATTAGGATTATTGTCACCAAACCTCACTACACCACCATCATACTTATTCATTTTTACAAGCTTATTTCTATCCCCATTCATGTGATGTGGACATCCACTATCTATGATCTATTCATATTTCTTTTCAACACGAGATACAAAGGATTTTTCTTCATGCATAGGTTCATCATCATTAATAGAAATAAATCCAATCTCATCATAATCAATAGATCATCATCAAAAACACATTCACTAGCATAGTAACATTCCTTATTCCTTGAATAAACAGGTATATGAAACTTAGGTTTGTGCCTAAGAACCCTTGTAGGAAATCTAGATGCAAAATGACCTATCTTATTGCATGAAATATTTTTTAGAGGTAGTTTTTCTTCAAAGTTACCCTTACCTCTCTTTTCTATTCTTGTAATTAGGGAAAAAATTTCATCTAACTTTCTTTCTTTTTCTTGTATCTTCTCCCATTCATCAGCATAATCTCCAATTTCTTCTCTCAAATCACTTCTTTTGGTGCTTGCTATAGTTTACAAGGATTTCTTGCTTCCATGTTATTGGAGATTTGTTTCTATGCAGTTGATTGATTATATGTTTGTCATTGATGACAACATATAATACACAATAGTGTTTATGTATGTACTTATTAGAATGATGATATCAAGCCTTGCATGGTTAGATACATGTTGTAGAAATGTTTAGTATGTTATGTTCATACATGCAGATCCAGATATGATGTTTCAGTCAAGTTGTGTAATTTTTTTATTGGCAGTTACAGTTCTGAAAGAGTATCTGTTCAGAGTTGATGTATGTAACATGTTTCTAGAGTTTCACCTATCTTCAGGATATGCGTGTGTATATTCATGATTATTTATGATTCGATGATTGTTATCTAAAGGCTCCTAACATGTTTCAATAAGATTGAAAAGTTAGAGTTGATTTGGTGAAGCTGACTTAGTGAAGCATCGTGTCTATTCAGTTTATATTTATATGGTTGTAATTATGCTTGCATGCTTAGTGAAGCTGACAAGGATGTTATGAAGAGTTGTGTGGTCCCATGATCTCATACTTTTATGAAGATACTTATAGAAATTCATTTGTGATACGCCAAGTGTGAATGATATGAAAAGAGACAGAAAATGTACAGAGTAGAATATCAGTTGTGGTTCATTCATCAAGAGTCTATGTGAAGAAGATATAGAAGATTATAATACATTGGAACTGATCAAGATAGCAGGTCTACTCTATATTTTTCCATCAGATATAGTGCATATATGTTCTACAAAAGGTTTTAGCCTTCACCATTGAAGTAGTGAGCTTTTGGACAGTGAGTCCTCACCCCTAACAGGGTTATTTGTAAAAGACTCCTAATGGGGTCAGACCCTTAACCAAGTCACTATACTTATTGCATTCTAAATTACAACTCTTAACAGGGTTGAAATATATTCTAACAGGGACTACTATAAACAAGTATAGTTCATTGTGGGTGCTAATTCCCACCAGGGTTTTTACCATTTGGTTTCCCCGTAATCAAATTGTGTGTTGTTAACTATGCTATTTGAATGAGCATTTACTTTATTGTAGTTTGAAGTTAACAAGAGAAAATAATTAAATTTTTTGATAACTGATTCACCCCCCTCTCAGTTATCCTTTGGGACTATTCTAAAAATTGGTATCAGAGCCAAGTGCCTTGGATAAGAATCCTAACAGCTTAAGGTAGATCAGATGTCTTACATCAGAAAAGATAACACATCTACAGTGTATTGGCTTTGAGATCTTTGAGATAGCTACACAAGAAGTTGTTATTCCATCTTTGAAAGACCTTGCAAAGGATGATGCTACTAACAGACAAAATGAAACATTTACTAATAATGCAATTGCTAAAGAAGCCCTAATCAGCGCCCTATCTGACAGTGAATTTTTTGAGATCAAGAAAATTGATAAAGTATATGCCATATGGAAGTATTTATAAGATGTGTTTGAAGGAGATGTTCAAGAAAAGAATGCGTGCAGAAAGACATGGAAAAATAAATACAATAGTCTTGAGATGTTAGCTAAAGAGAACATTAGAGCTTACAATCAAAGGATAAATGAAGCAGTCTCTAGAATCAGAAATAATGGTGGAGAAATATCAGAAGAAGATATAATGGACAAGTTGTTAACTACTTTAACATCATACTATGAAAACAAGATAAGTATTCTAGAGGAAACCATGAAATTCTCACAAGATATCAAGAGAGAGACTTTGATCAGTAAAATCTCTACATTTGAGATATCAAGATTAAAGACTGGACCTAAAAGTGAAATGGCTTTCAAAGCCTCTGTCCATGGTAAGAAATCCTTACACATCTCTAGCCATAATGTGAAAGAAGAAGTTGATGAAGAACTAGAAGATATCATTGCTATGATTGCTAAAAGAGAAAAGAAAGGAAAAGGAAAATATGAAGGACAACTTCCATTCAAATTTTTTTCATGCAACAAGATTGGTCACTTTGCATCTAAGTGTCCCACAAGATTCAAGAAGTTTAGATCTGATTACAAACCTAAATATAAGAAGGAATGTTACCATGCTGAAGAAGGTGTAACTGATGAAGATTCAGGAGAGGATGAAATTGGACTTGTTTCCCTTAGAGACATGGAAAAGTTGCTTGATGAAATGGACATTGCAAATGAAAAGGGAGAACAAGAGTTAGCCCTAATTTACAAAGCAGACATCATAATAGATTGGATCATTGACAGTGGATGGTCTCACCATATGATAGGTGACAAAGATAAATTTGTTCATTTAGACAAATACAAAGGTGGTATGGTTAGATTTGGAGATAACACTCCTAAACCTATCATAGGTAGAGGCTCTATCACTTTCGATGAAAAGAACAAGACAGATGATGTCCTATATGTTGATGGATTACATCATAACTCGCTAAGTGTTGGACATCTACTTGACAAAGTTTATCATTTAGAGTTCAAAGACAAAAAGTGCATCATTAACAACAAGGATGGAGACATGATTGCATCAGGCTCCAAAACAAAAGGTAATGTTTTTCATCTCATTTCAGATGTAAGTTTTTTTGTTACAAAAGTGGATGATAGTTGGTTATGGCACAAGAGACTCTGTCATATCAATTTTGATAACATAGTAAAGATAAGTTTTTTAAGGTAGTCAGAGACCTTCCAAGTATTGCAAGACCTGTTGACACAATGTGCAGGGAATGTGTTATGGGAAAGAATGTAAGGAGTTCCTTCAAAAGCAAGTAGAACTCAGCTGAAAACAAATTTGACCTAGTGCATACAGATTTATGTGGTCCTACTCAAACAAGATCATACTATGAAGAAAGGTATTTCATTTTGTTTGTTGATGATTTTTCAAGGATGATGTGGGTTGCATTCTTAAAGGAGAAATCTGAAGCCTTTGATAAATTCAAAATATTCAAAGCTAAGGTTGAGAATGAATCTGGACTAAAACTAAAATATCTGAGATCAGATAGAGGAGGAGAGTTCACCTTAGTTCAGTTTTATGATTACTGTGAAGAACATGGAATAAAATGATAGTTAAATTCTCCTATAACCCCCTCAATAGAATGGGATTTTAGAAAGGAGGAACAAGATTATACTTGATACAATTTGCACTATGATGATTGAAGGAAAAGTTGTGCACACATATTGGAGAGATGCAGTAAATACAGTAGTCTATACTATCAACAGAAATCAATTGAGGCCAAGCGCATATAAGACACCCTATGAACTTTGGTTTGGTAATGTACCTACAATGAAATATTTTAGAATATTTGGCAGCAAGTACTACATCAAGAGAGGTGATGGTGTTGGTAAGTTTGATGCTAGGAGTGATGAAGGTATTTTCCTTGGTTACTCTACAAAAAGAAAAGCATATAGATGTTTCAATTTGAGATTGAAAAAGATAATTGAAAGTACTCATGTAGAAATTGATGAAAAGTTCATGGTCCAAGAAGGGTACTATGAATATGCACCTATGATTGAAGATGAACCCAAGCCTAATAGTAAAGATACTATTATTGAAGAAATGTTTGATTGCGTTGATGTTTCATGTAATGACCCTGAATCAAGCAGAGAAGAATCACAGATTACAGAAATAGAAGTCACACCTAAGGTTCCTAAATTCACATCTAGATACCACTCTAAAGATGATATCATTGGAGATCAGAGTAGAAGTGTTTTGACCAGATCAAAATCAAAAATTCTAGCAATGGATGAAGAGGTATGTTTAATTTCACAGATTGAATCCTTAAGTGTTGAAGATGCTTGTAATGATTCTGACTGGAAGAATGCAATGAAAGAAGAATTAGATCAGATCATTAAGAATGAGACATGGGAATTGGTTCCTAGACCCAGTGACAAAAATGTGATTGGAACAAAGTGGATCTTCAGAAACAAAATGAATGAAGGTACAGTAGTAAGAAACAAAGCAAGATTGGTATGTAAAGGATATTCCCAGAGAGAAGGAATAGACTTGACTGATACATTTTCCCCTATGAGCAGACTGGAAGCCATTAAATTTTTATTGGCCTATGCAACATTCAAAGACTTTAAAGTTTATCAAATGGATGTAAAATTAGCTTTTCTAAATGGTGACTTGAAGGAATAAGTCAACATAGAACAACCTAAAGGATTTAATCTTTCAGATAAACCAGACATGGTATGCAGATTGAAGAAAGCACACTATGGTCTTAAACATGCCCCAAGAGCTTGGTATGAGAGACTTGATGGTTTTCTTACCAAGATTGGATTCAAGAAATGTGCAGCAGATTGTAATCTATTCACAAGAGAGAAACCTGATGGATTACTATTAGTTGCCATATTTGTTGATGACATTATCTTTGGAGGTAATGACAAGCTTAGTGCAACATTTGCAAAATAAATGTAGAATTAATTTGAAATGAGCATGATTGGTCCTATAAAATACTTTTTTTAACTAAATGTAAAGTAGACAGATAAAGGTATATTCATTAATCAGTCAAAATATGTGAAGGAAATATTAAAGAACTTTAAGATGGAAGAGTGTAAGCCAGTATGCACCCCTATGATAACAAGAAGTAAGCTTTCAAAAGATGATGATTCCACGGTAGTTGATAAGACATTGTACAAATCTATGATTGGAAAACTCATTTATCTAACTCAATCTAGACCTGACATATCTAATGTAGTTGGCATTGTTGGAAGATTTTCAGTTGAACCCAAGTAGAATCACCTAATGGAAATCAAGAGGATATTTAGATATCTAAAAGGAACTATAGACTATGGTTTATGGTATCCAAAATCAAAGAATGTACAACTTCATGTGTATAAAGATGCAGATTGGGCAGGTTGTATTGATGATAGGAAAAGTACTTCAGGAGGAGAAATATTTCTTGGAGATAGATTGGTTTCTTGGATAAGAAAGAAGCAGAACTGTATTTCTTAGTCCATAGCAAAAGCTGAATATGTTGCAGTAGCACTGAATTGTTCAACCATGGTTTGGATCAACCAAATGGTTAAAGACTATGGTATTCAGGTTGATTATCCTATTGTGATTCACTGTGATAACACTAGCACTATTAACATGTCTAAGAACCCTGTGATGCACGCAAAGACAAAACACATAGAGATCAAGTACCATTTTCTAAGAGAAAAGGTTGTAGACAAAGAAGTGAAATTGGACTATGTGAGCACCAAAGAATAGTTGGCAGATATTTTTACAAAACCTTTATCAAAGGATACTTTTGAGTATCTCAGGGAGAAGTTGGGAGTAATTCCCTCTCCTGAGTCTAATTAGATAAAGCAGCAATAACATCAGTCCTTAATGACTGATGAATGGTTGACTACTCTACTTCTGGAGTAGTACCTGTGTTTAATGGTTTATGGTGCCCTTTGACATTGATGTCAAAGGGGGAGTATATAGTAAGGGAGAGCATATACTCAGGGGGAGTATAAAAAATAGTCAGAAGAACTGAAGCAGTGTAGAGGAATCCTTGATGAGGATATTGAGAAGATTGTAAAAGAAAGAGGACACCATGTGCTGAAGATGTTTTTAATATCATATATTGCCATCAATGTCAAAGGGGGAGATTGTTGGAGATTTGTTTCTATGCAGTTGATTGATTGTATGTTTTTCATTGATGACAACATATGATACATAGTAGTGTTTCTGTATGTACTTATTAGAATGATGATATCAAGCCTTGCATGGTTAGATACATGTTGTATACATGTTTATTATGTTATGTTCATACACGCAGATCCAGATATGATGTTTCAGTTAAGTTGTGTAATTTTGTTATTGGTAGTTACAGTTCTGAAAGAGTATTTGTTCAGAGTCGGCATATGTAACGTGTTTCTTGAGTTACACCTATCTTCAAGATATGCATGTGTATATTCATGATTATTTATGAGTTGATGATTGTTATCTAAAGGTGCCTAACATGTTTCAAGAAGATTGCAAACTTAGAGTTGATTTGGTGAAGCCGACTTAGTGAAGCGTCACGTTTATTTAGTTTATATTTGTGTGGTTGTAATTATGCTTGTGTGCTTAGTGAAGCTGACAAGGATGTTACGAAGAGTTGTATTATAGGTCCCATTATCTCATACTTTGAGGAAGATACTTATAGCAAGTCATTTGTGATACGCTAAGTGTGAATGATACGAAAAGAGACATAAAATGTACAGAGTAGAATACCAGTTGTGGTTCATTCATCAAGAGTCTATGTGAAGAAGAAATAGAATATTATAATACATTGGAACTAATCAAGATAGCAGGTCTACTCTACAATTCATCATCAAATATACTGTATATCTATTCTACATAAGGTTGTAGCCTTCACCATTGATGCAGTGAGCTTTTGGACAGTGAGTCCTCATCCCTAATAGGGTTATTTGTAAAAGACTCCTAACAGGGTCAGACCCTTAACCAGGTCACTATAATTATTTCATTGTAAAGTAAAATTCCTAACAGGGTTGAAATATCTTCTAACAGGGATTACTATAAACAAGTATAGTTCATTGTGGGTGCTAATTCCCACCGGGGTTTTTACCATTTGGTTTCTCCGTAATCAAATTGTGTGTTGTGTACTATGTTATCTGAATGAGCATTTACTTTATTGTATTATGAAGTTAACAAGAGAAAAGAATTAAATTAGTTGATAACTGATTCACCCCCCCCCCTCAGTTATGCTTTGGGAATATTCTAACACATGCATAGTTGCCTTTAATATTGATTCTGCCTTTGGTAAAGAATCTCCTATCTCTGCAGCCTTAAAGGTAGTTAACTTCACAATCAACATCTCTTTGTTCAAGTTTTTTTTATCAAATGTATGATCTCTTGAATTTCTTGTACTTTAGTTTTCTATATAGGTGTCAAGGATCTAAGAATTTTTGCAATTATTTCTTCCTCACTGTATGTGCCTCATGTGTTTCTAATACCAATAACAACCTCAGTAACTCTATATATATGCTCTAACATTTTCATCATCTCTCATTTTCAACATCTCCATCTTTGTCTTCCAATTCTGCAACATTGCTTGTTTTGTAAACTTGTCTCCTTCATACAGTGCTTCTAGTCTTGTCCAAATTTCATGTGCAAAATCTGAATCTTTTACTGTTGGGATAATTGAAAGGGTGTGTACTGAGAGGGGAGGGGTGAATCAATACCCTTAAAACTTTTTTTATCAAATCTTGGAATCTATGTTCTTCATTAACCGACCAAGTAGATTTGCATGTACCAATCATAATGTATCAATGCTGAAATGTAAATGCATGTAAAGTAAAAAATACACATACATAAAATTAAGTAATCATGACACTAGTATTTTGGTATCGCATAAAACCCCTATTAGAAGGTAAATACTATGGTGGGGATGAGACCCACAAAACTTCACTACTACAAATATAAAGTTAGCTTGTTAAATATTTACAAAATGATCACTTCTGATGATCTGACCCTGTTAGGATTACAATAAGATCGATTAGATCTACCTCATGTGAGGATTTTTCAACACAATATATGTGTGCACTCGGTTAAGAGATTTACAATAAGACTGTTAAGTCTATCCTGTTAAGAGATTTAGGAGTCTATTACAATTGTTAGAGAGTAACATAAATTTGATCTCAAACATATATAATCTCAATATTGTTGATATAGATCCATTAAGCTCATAAAATATATATCACCTCAATGTGAATGATAATAAATTTTTCTTTGTTATTCTTGGTAGCCTTTCCTTAGTTCTGAAAACTGATTTCTGCATTGTAATCTCTTTCTAAAAATCCCTTCTCTAATTTCTTATGTCTGTAATATGGTGGATACTTGATCATTTCTTGATCAACATACTTTACAAAATTTGACATCTATACATTTATATATCAAACGATATGACCTAATTAGGGTATAACAATTACATCCTTATCCCAAGATCAATGGTGTACAAAATTTACCTTGATCATCTACACATAGGAGACATAACCAATTAATATGATATATCCATAATTAATGTCCTCCTCGATCATGTAAACCATTATCTAGGTCAGCTAAAAAGTTGTTACATAGATTAATGTGTCATAACAAACTTTTAGGTGGCCTCTATTCCACTCGGTTACGTTGTCTCTTAGTGCTTGGTGATGCTTTGTATCTCAGTTATACTAGTGCTCAGTTATTCTTGTAGCTCGATGTTGTGTTCTACTCAGTTTAGTCTATCTACTCTGTCATCATTGTACTTAGTTTACTTTGAGCATGATCAGTGCTCTCAGTTAACTCTGCAGTTCGGTGATTAAATCAACTATCCTATTTGTAACTCTGTTACCGACTTTCCATTATGTCTTCTTGATAACTAATGACAACTTTAATGTGCAATTGGAGTAACATTCTACCCCTTTAGCATTAGTATCAAAAACTTAGTACTATACATAATGATATGCATAGTGAATCCCCCTTTTTACATTCTCTCCCCCTTTGTATATACTTGGTATATGTATATGAACTCATATAGATGATTATAGTATCCCCCTTTTACTATACATATATACATATATTTCCCCATTTTTTGAAATTAATGAAAAAAGGAGTGGAACTTTCAGTTTGTCAAAATATTGGGATTGGCATTCTTGAGAGTTTCCAATAATTTCTCCAATTCCTCCTTCAAATTCTTGAGGGTGAGTAGCTCTAGATTTTGATGAGTTTTCATATCATATATTCTTTGTATCACTGATAATTCTGGGGTGGTAATGAGATTCTTTTTCATTGTTATGTGTTTCTGCATCATGACTAAATGCGGTAGTAACGTTGCCCAGAGCTTGATTACTTGCTCTCTGATTTGTTCCTCTTCTTTCTGTAGGTCTAGTCTTAACTGCTTGTTCTGAAGTACCTTGGTGTAATACATCTGCAATGCATGTTTCTTGGTTGAAAGACTTTGTGCACTAGCATTTAGATCTTGATCTATTTGCTTTATCTTTTCACTAATCTCGGTACTGAAGTGGTCTAATGTGCATAACTTTTGTAGAATAGTAATGGCTTTTGATATGATTGTTTCTAAACCATTTACTAATTCTGACAGAGTTACCTTAAGTACTGTCACTGCTTGGCTGATCTTCTTTATAACTTTATATTGGATCTTCTTCTCTTCTTGTTCTTCTAGTTTCTACTCGACATCAATATTTAGATGTTCAATTGCCTCAATGAGCAGTTCATGTTGTTCCAGTATGGGGGCTTGCGTCAATGTTAATTTCTGGTACAACTTGCATTAAGATCTCTTTTTCTTTCTCTAGTACTTGAGCACTCTTTCTTCTAGTCTAAGCTTGTCTTGTGTTGCCTTTCTACTACAATGTTCACCATATTTCTTCAGTGTTTCCAGATCAAGTGTATTTGGATCCCAGTCATGAATCTCTATAATTTCATCTAGTGTAACTACGTCCTTTTTACCTTTCTTCTTCTTCTTCTTCTTCTTACCTTGACCACTTGATGATGGTGAAAGTGCTAAAGCTAACTGAGCCTTTTGCTCAATTTTTTACTTTGATTGCTTAGTACTTGGTGTGATACTTGGTGAGGTGCCTCGGTAACTGACCTTGTGTTTGTAGTAGATGTATCTACTATTTTGTCAGTATTTTATTTTTTACCTTCACCTTTGTCCTCTACAACATCAGTGGTATCCTTAGGTGTATCATCTTGTGTCCTCCCACCACTAAGCTAGGTGTCCTTACCATGATCTTCACCCTTATCTTCAGCTATATCTGTTTCTTTCTCTGGTGGCTTTCATTGTGCTCCAATATCAATCTCAATTGCTTTGACTAGAATAGGTAACTAGCTAGGTACATTCACCTGGGTGACCTATGATGTATCTTGCTCATCATTAGTCTTAGTTTCTCTAATGGACTCATCTTCCTTGGCTTTGTCATCCAGATCTCCTTCGGTTACATCAATGATTGTGATATCCGGGTGACCTAAATTAGTCAAAAGTTTAGGAATACCATCTAAAACATTATCAACTACTACATTATTAACTGTTATAGGTTATGTGCTTGGTCCAGTAGATGTGGCAACATTTATTTTCTCGTTATCCTGTGTGTCTTTGATTGGGTTCAATAGTTCATTCCAAATTTTGGTGCTTTCAATATCCACTTCCTTCATATTACCTTTTAGGATATTCAATGTTATTTGTTTCTTTAGAAATTGGTTAGCATATTGCCTCATTATATCATGAATTTCCTCAACTATGCACTCAACTTTTATAAGTGTGAGAGCTACTTCTCTCATCTGTTTCTTGGGTTTGGAGTGCAAATGTCTATCATGATGATATTCTATCATATAGTTCTTATGAAATAGAAGTAGAAAACTCAACTGGAACTTGTTTATAGTTAATCATAATACCTAATATTGCTTATTCTAGCTTATCCTTGTGCTTGGTGGTTAGATCAAAATATGCTTGTATCTTCGGATGAGCTAACTATCTGGTAGTCTTTATTATATCTAGAATCTCATCAATTATCTATGATGGCTTATTTTGTACAACCTTAATTTTTTCTGTATTATCATTAGGATCATCCTTGTCATCTTGATTTTGCACATATCTCCTCTTTGGTTTTGGTGCAGTAGTAGTACCCTTCTTCTTTCTTGTGTCGTATATAAATTTCTGTGAGGTTCTGGTTTATTTTTCTACACCTTTCTTCAAAGGTGGTGAATCCTTAGTCACTGACTATGAGCTGGTCTTTGATGATGATTCACTCTTTGTATTATTTCTTTGTTTGGCCTTAGGTACCTTGATTGGTTCTATATCTGACTCAGTATCATTAGTATCATATTCTGGTTCTACTACTTTATCGATTGAGGTCTGCTCCTTGGTTTCCTCTTCATATTTGTTCAATTCTTCATTGATTATGGCAAGTTTCCTCTTGAAGGATTTGACAATATTTGTCTTTTTCCTTCCCAATTGTTGTACTTGCAATTGTACTGCTATGCATGACTTTTCCTCTTCATAGGTTCAAAATCTCATGACATATTTGTCTACAAGATCATTTAATAATTTCTCAATATCCTTAGATGCAACATCAATGTCTAACTTATATTCTATTGGAGGTAGTCATGCAGTCCTAGGATCTACTACTTTGATCAATGTTGTATCTGTATCTACTACAAAACAAATATCATCTTTGTATTTTTCTACTGGTTGTAAAGGAATCTAGGATCTCTTCTCCATTCTAGCTTTGAACATAGAGAAATACTCATTCATTATAGGTTCAAAGTTCTTTTCTAGACTTGTTATCATTTCATCAATTTGGACTATGGCTAGTGTGTCTGTCTTCCACTTAACTTTACCGATTGATGGAAAGAAATTTTGTATGTAGAAGAATATCCAAAGTAGTAATGAACCAAACTTACATGTATTTGTCTTTTCCGATCTTATGCTTCTCATGTTTTCTTCTAACTGCCTTTGCAAAAACTCTAATAGATCAAGTTGTAGACCTTTATTAAATATCTTATAGGCTATATCAAAGGTACAATGTTAGGTATGCTTGACTGGAATATCTTATACCCAATGGCATAAGCATCAAATCTTAGTTCAAGATCATTGATACAGTTGACCTTCAATCCTCTACCATCCCACTCGGCTAAAGTAAGATTTTCTAACTCAGTTCTCAGAAGGTGTCTTAGGGCTTTGGTTTTATCCAAGATAGGGTATCCAATGAATCCATGAATTACATCCCTTGTTATCTTTTTAGGTTCATCTAGCCATATATTTCCTTTGTGTACTCTACTTAGTACAATGCAGATTCATCCGTTCTGAAAGACCTTCATAAAATATAGGGCAGTGGTTAACCCTTTAACCTCTAAGTGTTTATGGTAATCTTTCAGATTTTTGTCTGTGCAAAATTATTGGTAAGTATCCATTAACTCCAAATCTCTGATTTCACCAATCTTGCAATGAATGAATGCACACACATCTTGCACTAGCAAAACCCTAAGTGGAATAGATGAAAATGTGCCTTTATCATCTGGTTGTGTTGTAACCTATGGGTGAATTTTGTAATTTGGCTCCATATAGGTGGAGTTCTTTACCAAAAAACTTTCTTATCCTTATTCATTTTATCTTTCATTTTTTGTGAAGAATATGTCATGTTTTATATTTTTAGGACTTCCGTAAAATAAGCTCGAATAACTTGGTAAGTGTTGAATGCTTAGTAGCTAACCTCTGTGTTCTTGGAATCTACTCAAATCTTTGTTGAATTCTTTGAAAGTGATTTTCTTCTACTTAGCTTTGTTATATGTTCTACTCCGTGGTCGCATTGTGAACAAATGAGTTCATGTCGACCAAATTTATAACAAAAATCTTAGGGTGATGCAATAAATGCTCTTCACCAAACACTCGATGAAAAAACATTTTTCTCGGTTAATGCTAACAATATTTTAGCTCGGTGAGTATACTATATACTTGGTTACCATAGTAACTTGGTTGTCTCTTCACAAATTTCACTGATTAATAGTTCTATCTTGATACATATTAACCGACTCAACTAGATCATAGTAATCAAAAGTATAATACCATAGTACATCTTAATTCATGTTGATTTTGCAAATGTGCAAAAAATATAGGAACTGATGTAAGATATAGCTTTGCAAAACATAGTTCCATACCTTCTTGTATTGCTTAGTTGGAGATGGTAGAGCCACCTAATCCATCAGATGAGGTGTCACCAACTATAGTGCTTGGTCCTGCATTATCATTTGATGCTTTTTTCCACCTTTGATTTCTGATCCTTACAATTTCCTTAATTTTATTGCCATTCCCATAAGTGTTTATTCGGTCTGTACAATCTCTGCTTAAGTGACTGACTCTATGATAGTAAGAACATGTCATTCCAGAGCTTGACTAATTCCTTGATTTGATTTTCCATTGTCTCATATAATTTTCTTCTATGTGTCCATATTTACCACATGTTTCAGAACTGATCCAAGTGTTGTAATCTCATGCATAAGCATTTCCTTGCCTTCTCGATTGATTTACCTTTTCTTGTCCTTTAGGCTTCCAAATTTTCTTTGTGTTCTTCCTGCATGCTTGAGATGTATGACCATGCATATTACAATTTTGACAGTATTTATCCATGTATGGTTTCTTTTGTGGTTTGTCCAACTTGGATCTACACTCATGTGCCTGATGTCCATGCTTATTATAGTTATAGGAAATACCATTAAACTTAGGAGGGTTTCTAGGAATACCTTTTTCTTTGCTTCTGCAAACATTTGATGTGTGGCTTGGTTTTTCACAATGATGGAAAGAGGGATTCTTTGGCTTTGGGTTTGAGTATACATTCCTTTGTTCATCTTGATTTGATGATTCTCCTTGCTCGGTATACCCTAATCTGATATTGTTGTTCAGTCTTTTTTGATAGTTCAGAAATTCATCCATTATCTTAGTGCTTTCTTTAGATCTCTTAATCACTTCATTATGTTTTTGTAACATCTTCACTTCATTTCTCAATTTTTTATTTTCTTCTTTCAATACACCGATATCATCTATTATTTTTGCAAGTTCAGTATTTACTCGATTAGAATCATGATTCATAGTAACTACTTGATTGGTAATCTCAAAGTAATGTTCAGAAAGTCTCAATATCTTAGTTTATTTTTCTTGTAACTTTTCTATCATCTGTCTTCTGTCATCAACATCCATGTTTCTTTCTTATTCAGCTTTCTTTGCATCTGTAGACACCCTGAAATTGATAGACTTGTGACTTTCCAAGAAAAACATTAATTTTCATCTATTAATTATGTTAGAATACTTCAGAGATAACTGAAAGGGGGGTTGAATCAGCTATCTGCAACTTTAAACCTTTATCTTCTACTTATTAATCTAGATTGATACAAAGTAAATGCACATACAAATAACACTTTACACAACACATCAATTTGGTTACAGGGAAACCAAATGGTAAAAACCCCGGTGGGAATTAGTACCCACAAAGAACTATACTGTTTATAGTGAACCCTGTTAAAAGATTTTCCAACCCTGTTAGGAGTTGTACATAAAAATGCAGTAGTATAGTGACCTGGTTAAGGGTCAGACCCTATTAGGAGTCTTTTACAATAACCCTATTAGGGGTGGAGGAATAATTTTCCAAGGACTCACTATCCAAGGACTCACTGTCCAAGTGGTGAAGGCTACAACCTTCTTGTTATTTGATACACACTGTATCAACAAGATGAACTGCTATTTGTGACACTGCATGTCTGATTGGTTCCTTTTATGCGCTGATGCTTTAACCTCTTATAAAGAAATATAACAATCTAATCTATATTTTTAATGCTTCAACATAAACATCTATATTATCAACATATGATAAATATAGCTATGCTGCATCTACACTCTGCTCTGCTTGTCAATCTCTGGCTTTCGCAACTCTTCTTATCACAAATGACCTTCTATAAGTACATACACCAAGTATGAGATCATGGGACCTGTAGGAAAACTCTTCTTAACATCCTTGTTGGCTCTACTAAGCACGTAAGCATAATTACAACCGCACAAGTCAATGCTGAGCAGACACGTCGCTTCACAAGTCAGCTTCACTAAATTAATCATAACTTTGTAATATTCTTGAAACATGTCTTGCACCTTCAGAACAATATCAGCAACACATAACTAATCATGAATATCCACATGCATATCCTGAAGATAGGTGCAACTCGATCAACACATTACATACGTCGGCCTTAAACCGTTATTCCTCTAGAACTGTAGCTGTCAATAACAAAATTACATATCTTTACTAGAACTTGATATCTGGGTCTATGTGTATGAAAATAGCATAGTAAACATGTCAAAAACATGTATCTATCCATGCTGGTCTTCATGTCATCATATTGATAAGTACATACAAAAGTACTACAGTGTATTATATGTTGTCATCAATGCCAAACATACAATCAATCGACTGTTCAGAATCAAATCTCCAACAATCTCCCCATTTGGCATTGATGGAAACATATGATATAAAAACAACTTCTATTTATGGTGTCTTCTTTCTTTTACAATCTTCTCAATATCCTCAACAAAGATTCATCTACACTGCTACAGTTTCATGTACTATATAATGTCCCCGCCAGGGAACCCATAAGGAATCAGGTCTTATGACCAAAAATTGCAACTAACAATTTTTTTTTATTTTTTTTCTAACATTAATTCATTACTACTTCACATTTACAATCCTTAAGGTTCCTTTAATGAATTCATTTGCTAACATATTTACATTACATATCCAAATTGAATTTCATTTCCTTTCTTTACTTTCACATTTAGAACTTAAGAGATAGGATAAGAAAATAACATTTCATTTACAATTATATTCCTTACTTTATGTACTAATTTGATTTCTCCTTCCTACACATTGAATAACTATTCATTACAAATCACATTTCAACTTTAGCATAATAAACATTTTTCTTTCATTACAATAAAGGAGAGACATTCAATATTACATTATATATTTCCAACCTTGTTCTATCAAATAATACCCCTTGAAATCAAGCCTAGAACTATCCCTCCCAATTACATTTCTTTCCTATTCAATTTCATCTTTCTGATAATAGATCCCATAATAACAAGTACATAATTAGCCCAAAGTCACTACAACATATCTTTACATCTTTATTTTTAGTAACAATGATAAAAGTATTCATAGTATCAAAACATATCCAAGCCACGAGTCACGAACAGGACCTCAAAAGATCTTTGCCACCCAACCATGTGAAAATAATTAGGTTCCACCCCCCATGCTAGGAGATAGAACCAAGATACTCACAAGGCCCTAAGCAGTCTAAGGCTCAAAAGATAAAGAAATCCAAGATTGAAAAGAACATCAAATATCACCATACTATAACATAGAGGTCAAGGTACTAGGATACCACCTAAGTAAGTGTCATCACACAACCTGTATATTGGGATCCTTCCTAGCAACCATGTAACCCTGGTTCCCCCTTTATGAATAGAGATCCATCCTGGTAATTATCCCTGGTCCCGATACTCAAATCAGGTCTGTGTGGCCATTATTATGTTCTCTTTTGTTATCTTTTGAATCCCCCCTTCCCAGGTTAATTTTTAAGGTTATCACTTTTTAAAAACCCACCCATAGGATCATCTGGAAACCACTTTAGGGTTCCAACACCTATGGTGAGCCACTCACTTAAGGTTCCTATTCCCTTACCCCATCACAAGAAACAAATACAAAATGACACTTCCAAGTCCTGATTCATAGGTTTAAGAGACTCCCCTGTGCACTCAGAGCCTCAGAACGAGTCCTAACCATATCCATATACATAATAGGAAACTATTGGAAGAAGGTCTAACACAAGACATCTCAAAAGAAATCATAAAAATTTCCACATGCCTAAGTAAAACTTTCTCAAGATTCATTTATAGGTCAAAGGATCCCTCCCGTGCACACAGGCCATCGAGACAAGTCCTAGCCTCAAAAACTAAACCTAAGTATAAGACAAGTGCAAACACATTATAAATAAAAGATATAACCTTAACAAAACAAACAAAAAATATAAAAAGGTGATACAAACTTTGACATGCATAAAAACATCATCCATCTATGGAAACCTCATGATCTTGAAATTTGGTTAAGTCTAAAATTTTAAGAAATCACAAAATTAGAAATTGCATCTTATCTCCCATGGACCTGAAACCTATCCCAAACATCTCAGAAGATACTTAAACCCTTTATACAAGTATACCTTAAAGTATAAGAAATAAAGCCTATTTCTTATTATTATTCTCGGTTAACACTAATCTGCTCGGTTCATACAGTCTGGTCGGTTAACACTAATCTACTCAGTTCATACAGTCTGGTCAGTTAACACAATCTGCTCAGCTAACACTAGTTTTCTCGATCACCACTAACTTGCTCAGTCATTACTAACTTACTCGGTCATCACTAAACTGATTTCCATAAACTACAAAATACGACTGTCAACTTTGGCTTGCGGGTAAAACTAGGAATTATGGAAACTATGGTTGCCTAATCTGAGCATGACCCATATGAGATATCCTAGTTTCCCTTCAGAAACAGCTCATCAATCCATCCTATCTATCTAATAAATCTTTTGTAGAACTGGGCAAATAAAAGTGGTGCAAAAATAGACATGAAACTGTACGGTTGAAATAGAAGTTCTAAAGCCTCAAGGAACTCATGGAATTTCTGGATTAAAAAAAAAAGAGATACAAGGTAAATACTATGGACCCTACAGCCTCTTATGAATGCAGGAAAATTCATACAACATGGCAAAATATTTAAACATAATCCTAAACTCCAAGTCACTAAAACAAGCATAACATATGTATGTATAATATAACCATTTTGAAATTTATATAGACAATAACACACACAGAGAACACATTCATACACAAAGAGGAAGAATGAAGATTCTTTCCAGTTTAGACCCTACCTTGGGTCCTGCAGAGAAACCTCTTCCCTTGACTGAAGAAACTCTATGAAACTTCAATCCTTGAGTAGATATCCCTCTGGAATCTTCCTCTAGCAATCAACTCCTAGCAATCCTCTCACAAATGACTTCACCAACCATAGACTCTCAAACTCACATAAAATCTCACCAAATCTTTCTAGAGAAAATCAATTATAGACAACTCCAAAGAAAACAAGTCTTCCAAAAATTATCATCCTCCCGCACACAAAATTCTTCAATTATTTATCTTCCTACTATGTGGTTGGAGGAGTTGCTTTACTGAAAGCAACTTCCCCAACTTCCATAGTTGGTTGACGAAATAACCAAATAATTTCCCGTAAAGACTTAATCAAGATTTTTAATAAAATTTATTAAAATATCATTCAATCAAAGCATACCAAGAATATTAGACAAATACCCTTCAAGAAAAACACATAGCACAATAGGAAAACAAGTAGCCTAACTTCTATGAGGTCTTGAGTTCAACTCCCTCCTAGATAGTTAATTTTACTACAAAGGGCATTTTCTTTGTATTCTTATTATGTTTACTTTTTATTAAATACATTCATCAAATATACTTTATTTCACCCACTTTATTTACTTATTACAAATAAGATACCATTTACACAAATAATAAAAACATACAATTATTATTATTTATATAAGTATCGATATATGTGTGTGCACCCACATATACACATACCTATATAAAATACAAATAATTATAATCATATTTATAATTATTATACATATAAAATAGATTAATTCTAACTCGTAACACAAATTATGACCAACACCAAATCAAATCTATAACATAAACTGCGTTCTATTTCCCCAATAAGGACAACTCCCTAAAATAATTCTAAGTCCAAGAGTAGCTTTGAGAGTATCTTGGTTAAATCTCCAAACATCAACAGTTTGAGGATTTTGAAGGCACGCTCAAACCTGTGTAGCCAGGTGGAGATGATGCCTGGTACCTACATCCTACATCATAAACTGATATGCATATACAAATATAAATATAAACCAATAGTGACAAACAAGGAGGGAGAGTGTGACATCATGTGGATCTCCCATAGGAGTTACTATGACTGCCCCTCCTCATCCTACACTCACATCACCCAGTGAACATCAAACCATAATAGGGTCAGTAGGGTTAAATCATCATAACACAAATCAATGTAAAATATTTTACTAATAGTTCATTTCTAGCCATTCATCATTAAATTATAACTCATTTAATATGTCCAAATAACTGCAATAACCAATTATATATGCTCAAATGTCTCATAAAATGCTAAATAAATAATAATCATAGTCCATCATAAAATCCAAAGTGTCAAAGCAATAGTCTTGTCCGTCTAACATAGGAAGATTCTAGGGTAGGCATTACATACTATGTATTCTCTGAATTCTCCCCCATTGTCATACTTCCCTACTGTGTTCCTTTACTCCCCCATAGTATAAGCTCCTTGTATGTGTTCCTTGTTTGTCTTGTTTTTATTGGTACATACTCCCCCATTGACATCAAAGGAAAAGGGTGCCATAAACCATTCTGCATAGGTACTACTCCAGAAGTAGAGTAGTCAACCATTCATCAGTCACACAGGACTAATGTACTTGCTGCTTTTTCTAATCAGACTTAGGAGAGGGAATGACTCC
>MU225702.1:167173-186977 GCA_018584345.1 Thuja plicata
GGTACATAATATGGTAAGAGATGAGGTGGATGAATACACCCATATACCCTGATGATTGTATAGTTTTCTTCCAAAAATAAATCACCCCAATTATGCTTTCCATCCCACCTATCTATGTAGTCACATGACCTAAGCAATTGCATAATCTTTAGTGGGATTCTTGTTCTACTGATCCCCAAACTCTATACTATTGGATACACAATCCAATTCTAAAAAGCACAATAATCACAGTCCCTAGAAGTGTAATTCCAAACCCTCACCCAAAATTGGATAGGATTTGGTCCTGCTTGGTAGAATCTCAGAGGGGCTAAATTATTAACATCCATGATAACAAAATTGAAATGCAAAAGGAGATGCATAAGAATGGAGTAGTGTAAAAACATGGGCTCCTTCTCCTTTGGGTTTTTCATCTTCTTCTGTGTTGCAATGAAACCCTCATGCATTTCATCAATGATATGCTAAATATAATCATAACTAGTATTGGAGTGGACCTCTTGCAGGTCCAACACCATCATCAAAATTCTTGTACCAATCTTCTCTGCATCACCATCTATCCCTATCACTCTACACAGGGCATAGGCAACATACTTGATATAGAAATGTAGATCCTTGTAATAATATGGGCTGGTCCCAGACATAGGATCCAAATATTTTCTCACTTCCTTTAGCATATGTTTCAGCAACTGGCCTCTAGCAATACCAGGCTTCAAAGTATATCTTTGTTGCTGCTTCGTCATGTCAATTCTGGTGGACATGGTACTGTATAAGCCGAAGACTTGCATGAAAGAATTTTTGTTCAATATTAATAAGACAGTGCCATCATCCCTTTTGATTGTCTTGGACAAAACATCATAATGATTGGCCAGGTCTAGGAATAAGTCGACATCTATGAAGACATCAGGAACAATTAACCTGGCCAAATCACAGGTCCAAGGGTTTGACACTGGGATAGCCTTATCAGAGTTCTTATAAAAATAATTAAAAAGAGAAAAACATGTTGTTCCTGGAGTAACAGCATCTCAAACATCTTGATAGTCATCAATGAGCACATTTGCATTTTCCCTTTTGTTTTGAGTTGAACCAGGAAGCAAACTAAGGAATTCATTTGAATAATTAACCTTTCCCTTAGCCTCATCTTCCACCCTCTTACTTTCACCACTGGTCGAGGCTACACTGACCACTCTACTCATGTTTACAGTGCTTGAATCTCCTTTTCTCTACTGATATTGAAACAAATCTAACACTAAGATTCACAGACTGCCCTGTACACAATTCTCTGGAAACAATGAACTTTAAAACAATAGAAAACCCTACAATTCTTTGAATTTTTACTCTGTTAGATAGCTTAGCTCTTCAAGTTTTGAAATTATGAAAGCAAGGTGAATACAAATTAATAAGCCATCAACTCCTTATAGTAACAATTCAAATTACATAGCTCATGATTCTCAGAACATCAATTATGTCTTTAATTCCACATACTGCGAACATAATTGAAAACCTAGCCGTAGTTTCCTGAGCGTGACAGGAAAATCAAATTTATAAAACTGAATCCTCGGAAAAACCTTATAAAATTCAAATGAGCTGACATGTCATCCTGGGATTGGCCCACTATCATACATCTCAGCTACCCTTTTCTGCGCAGTAATCAAAATCTAAAAGTATGATTGGCCGATGAATGATTTATACTGACATATTTGATACTGTCGCCTTTTTACAGAATTTGGCATCAAGCGACCACGCGACTGCACTTAGTTTCTTTGTCGCTGACCCCAATCCTTAACCTGTGATTTATCTAGAGACATGGCGACTACACATCTTCCTCACCTTTTCCAACCACAGTCACCATTTGGCGATCACACGATAATGAGGAAATAAAAGTCACAAATGGTTATCACTAACCCACATTCTTTTATGAGACTATGCGACAAACTGTTAGTGTTAACTTCTACAGCTATCTCTTAGTCGCCAAATGTCATCTTTCTTTTGCCAGACTGTGCAACTGCCCTTAGTTGCCCAATCGCTGAATGAAAATTCTAAGTACCAAAAATTCCTGAGACATCGCGACAAGGCATCCTACCCCTTAATTTATCTGATGACCTCATTACATACCCTTAGCCGCTGAGTTGCGAGGAATTTTCTCCTTAGGCTCTTTTATTCTTAGACTTGGCGACTACCTTAGGATCTTTCAATGATTTTATCTGATGGCTGTCGCTTAATCGCCAAGTAACTTCTTATACCCTTAAAATATTCTGAGACCTTGCAACCAACAAAAACTCCTAGTTAGTCTCGTAGTTGCTAAATAGATCTTTACCTTTAAGCGATTACTCTGAAGTCCATTTACTTCCTGACACATGTCTTATCTTGATTTGAAAGCTGAGTTATCTGGCGACAACCTGACTGTGCTTTATCCCAAACTGTAAAAGGTTAGTCGCAAGGTCTAAGAAGTTTTTACTTAACCGGCATCTTTTCTAGATACTGTGTGACAAAGGATTTTGTATCATACTTCACCTAAGACTTATTTAGCGATTACATGACACAAGGAAATCACAATGTCTCTTAATAAACCCTTGACTGTTGAAAACCTTTTGCAACCTCCTGACCTATCTATGGGCCCCTTAATATATTGTTGTTCTGTTCAACAATTCCATGATTATGCGACACAAAGTAAATCGTGAAGTCTAAGAAAGAAAAAGGAATATTTTGATGTTGCATGAGACAACGTGACAAAGGCTAATCACTAAGTTGGGGATAAAAAGGAATATGCCATCTTCAGTTATGCGACTGAGCGATTAGAATACAACTCATGACTTAAGTGAAGCAAAAAGGTAACTGAGAAACATAAGCGAACAATGCCTTAGGGTTTTTCTTCAAATTTGAACACTGGAAAAGAGCTAGGGTTTCAAGCCTTTTAAATATTCTCACAGGTTTAGGCTTGAAAACATGAAAAATTGGAGAGGGAAAAACACAAAGCCGAGAGAAAGAAACCAAAACCTGGAATACAACCAACAGTGTCAACTAGTCTTGCAATGCTTGGTAGGTCTCTAACTGCCTTGACATTACTGATCTTTATGATATTGTCAAAATTGATATGACATAATCTCTTGTGCCATAACCAACTATCATTTACTTTTGCAACAAAGCAACTTACATCTAAATTGAGCTGAAAAACATCACCTTTTGTTTTAGAGCCTGATGCAATCATGTCTCCATCCTTGTTTCTAATGATGCACTTGTTGTCTTTGAACTCCAAATGATATCCTTTATTAAGTAACTGTCCAACACTTAGTAGATTATGGTGCAAACCATCAACATATAGAACATCATCTATTTTGTTCTTTCCATCCAAAGTGATGCATCCTCTGCCTATGACTAGTTTAGGAGTGTTATCTCCAAATCTAACCATACCACCTTTGTATTTGTCTAGATGAAAAAATCTATCCTTATCACCTGTCATGTGATGTGAGCCTCCATTGTCAATGATCCAATCAGTTCTGACATTTGCTTTGGAAATTAAGGCTAATTCATGATCGTCTTCTTTATCTGTAATGTCTATATCTTCGAGCAATCTTTCCATGTCTTTAAGGGAAATGAATCCAATTTCATCTTCTCCTAAATCTTCATCAGTTACACCTTCTTCAGCATGGTAACATTCCTTCCTATATTTAGGTTTGTAATCAGATATGAACTTCTTGACTCTCGTGGGACACTTAGATGCAAAGTGACCAATCTTATTACATGAAAAACACTTGAATGGAAGCCGTCCTTCATACTTTCATTTTCCCTTCTTTTCTCTTTTAGAAACTATGGCAATTATCTCTTCTAGTTCTTCATTAGTTTCTTCATTTTCATTATGACTATAGATATGTGAGGATTTCTTACCATGGATTGAAGCTTTGAAGGTTGTTTCATTCTTAGGTTCAGTCTTCAATCTTGATATTTCAAATGCAGAGATTTTGCTGATCAAAGTCTCTCTCTTGATGTCTTGTGAGAATTGCATAGTTTCTTCTAGAATACTGATCTTGTTTTCATAGTCTGATGTCAAAGTAGTTAATAGCTTATCCATTATATCTTCTTCTGATATTTCACCACCATTGTTCCTTATTCTGGATACTACTTCATTTATCCTTTGATTGTAAGCTCTAATGTTTTCTTCTAGTAACATCTCAAGACTGTTGTATTTCTTCTTCCATGTCTTCCTGTGTGCATTCTTTGCTTGAACATCTCCTTCAAACATGTCTTCTAAATACTTCCATATGTTATAAGCTTTGTTAATTTTCTTGATTTCGGAGAATTCGCTATCAGATAAGGCACTGATTAGGGCTTCTTTAGCAATTTCATTATTGGTAAATGTTTCCTTCTATCTTGTAGTAGCATCATCCTTTGCAAGGTCTTTTAGAGATGGAATTACAACTTCTTGTGTAGTAATTTCAAAGATCTCAAATCCAATGCACTGCAGATGTGTTATCATTTTGTTCTTCCAATCTAGATAGTTCTCTCCATCAAACTTAGGGATTTCTTTTCTAAAGTATGCAATTTGATCTACCTTCAACTGTTAGGCTTTCTCTCCAAGGTATTTGGCTCTGATACCAATTTTTAGAATACTTTAGAGATAACTGAGAGGGGGGGGGGGGTTGAATCAGTTATCTACAACTTTAAATCTTTATCTTATACTTATTAATCCAGATTGATACAAAGTAAATGCACATATAGATAAAACTTTACAAAAAACATCAATTTGGTTACGGGGAAACCAAATGGTAAAATCCCCGATGGGAATTAGTACCCACAAAGAACTATACTATTTATAGTGATCCATGTTAAAAGATCTTCCAAGCCTGTTAGGATTTGTACATTACAATGCAGTAGTATAGTGACCTGGTTAAGGGTCAGACCCTATTAGGAGTCTTTTACAATAACCCTATTAGGGGTGGAGGACTCACTGTCCAAGGAATCATTGTCCAAGGAATCACTGTCCAAGTGGTGAAGGCTACAACCTTCTGGTTATTTGATACACACTGTATCAACAAGATGAGCTGTTGTTTGTGACACTGCTTGTCTGATCAGTTCCTTTTATGTGCCGACGCTTTAACCTCTTGAAAAGAAATATAAAAATCTAATCTATATTCTGAATGCTTCAACATAAATATCTATATTATCAACATATGATAAATATAGCTCTGCTGGATCTACACTCTACTCTGCTTGTCAATCTCTGGCTTTCACAACTCTTCTTATCACAAATGACCTTTTATAAGTACATACACCAATTATGAGATCATGGGACCTATAGGAAAACTCTTCTTAACATCCTTGTCAACTCTACTAAGAATGCAAGAATAATTACAACTGCGCAGGTCAGTGCTGAGCAGACGCGTCGCTTCACAAGTCAGCTTCATTAAATTAATCATAACTTTGTAATCTTCTTGAAACACATCTTGCACCTTCAAAACAATATCAACAACACATAACTAACCATGAATATACACATGCATATCTTGAAGATAGGCGCAACTCGATCAACACGTTACATATGTCGGCCTTAAACCGTTATTCCTCCAGAACTGTAACCGTCAATAACAAAATTACATATCTTTACTGGAACTTCATATCTGGGTCTGTGTGTATGAACATAGCATAGTAAACATGTCAAAAACATGTATCTATCCACGCTGGTCTTCATGTCATCATATTGATAAGTACATACAGAAGTACTAAAGTGTATTATATGTTGTCATCAATGACAAACATGCAATCAATCAACTATTCAGAATCAAATCTCCAACAAATTAATGGTTTTTAATCATTAATTAATCATCTATTTTGTTCAAAACTTATTTCATCTATTAATTAATAGTTTTTTAATCGTTAATTAATCATCTATTTTCTTCTAAATTCATTCCCCAAATCATCTAATCAAATTCCCAAAAATAATTAAAAATTAATTTTATTTAATTAATTAACCTTAATTGAATAATTACCATTAATTAATTAATTAAATTCAATTTCCTATAGTTTAAATTGAAATATCTAAACTTACTAATTAAATTCTTCCAACTAAATTAGTTTAATTTCATTCATTAAATCAATTCTAAATAAAAAAGAATTCAATTATCTCACACGTTGAAGACTTTAATTACATAATTGAATTAAATAATCAATTATGTTCAAAGAGATAATCCTTAATCAGTTCACATGGGTTACCCCACCTATTTCTCTAGTTCACATGGGTAACTCCTCCCACCTTTTCAGTTCTAAAAGGTAACTCAAAATCAGCTCTTCAGTTAACCAAACTCTATCTCCTCTCTCCCATTTGAAGAGGTGTAGTTTATTGATGGCTTCTCCAGTTCCCTTTGATCTCAACCTTTCATTTTCCTATCTCTGTGATTGATCTAAACCATTCAGCTCATTCTCAATTCCTATATAACAAACCATTCATAACCATTTGAAGGATCCAGGATTTCAAGCTCACATGCACCATTACTCTATCAGATTGGTACTACCATTCAAGCCATCTTGTGATCATGCATTTCAATAGGATATTATCGATGCTCCCAAGTCATAGACACTGCCCACACCAATACTGAGCATCAAAAATAGCATTTCAAAAGGAGTAGAGAGAGACAATAGAAGCTTCAAGAAATTGGGTTTGCATTCATTTGTTTTCCTCTTATTTTCTTGTACATTTTATTGATTCGTAGTTTCAATTTTGGTAGCTATTCCCATTTGATTTCCCCCATTGCAAATCAGTGCTACTAACCCTCTTTGTTGAGTGTTGCAGAATTTGATCCATTGCGTATATTTTGGTGAACCTAATGTGAATCAAACAACCTGAATATCCCTTGCAAACGATAGACAGATCTTTTTAGCCATGACTGTACGGTTTCAAAATTGTTTTCTATGCTTTTTCTCAATATCTATGTAATTTCACAATCATGGGTGCATTACCGCAGTTGATAGAATTTTTTTGCAATTGTCTAGTTTATTACCGCAATTGTTGAAAGGGTTTCACAAAATTTTTCTGTCTATATTCACAAGTCTATTTTCTTTCTCTGTGCTGCAATCATCCGATTGGTGTTGTAATCATCATCATTTTACCACAATTGCTCACATATTTCCATAATTGTCTGATCTATGCTGCAATCGGTGGTGCTTTACCGCAATCATAAGTACTTTGCTGTAATTGCCAAAATATCACTGCAACTAATTGTTATTTTCCATAATTTTCAGTTCTTTACCGCAATTGCCAACAATATTTATTATCCGATCCAAAACCTGTCTATCTATTTTTAATCTGACATTTTCTTGTTTTCTGTGTAGGACTGGACAAATCACAGAGAACAAAGAAGGGTAAGTTTTGTGAGTATCAATCATTTCAAAAGCTTCTTTTTCAAAATTGAACATACTCTCATTTGCAAATATCTTTTTGGTACTAACTTGTCTAAACAAAGAAAACCTAAAATTGATTCACTTGTCAATTTGGTGCTAAAAAGAAAATTGCATGCAATCATCTTGAACTTCATATTTACACATTGGTGCTTTAAAATTGACGTGGAGGTTAAGAATTGAAGAAAGAAAAATGAATATTTCAAATTTGGGCATTAAAACTGAACAAGCAATCAACACCTACTTTTGGGCTTAAAACTGAACACTTGTGCTTGTATGGTGGTTTTAGCTAAGTTCACATTTCAACTTTGGGGTTTAAGAAATTAACCTCATGTCTTGAGTTTTTGGTGTGCTTACACAATCTGTTAGGTTAAACACCTTTATATTTTTAGAAAGGCATGTCCAGGGAATACGCTTCTTCCTTAGAGAATGACCTTAAACTAGTAATCCTTTCAATTGGTATATAAACAAGACGTGAACTAAAGTTCCATTTTATATCTAGCCAAGCTCGAGCGAGGTGTGTTGATGATAATCTAGATCAGGTGAATATCCCTAAGGAGCCAACATGGTCATCTAGGCTCTTAAGTGAGTCACACACATACAAACCAATTGGATAGACACCATGGACCCTACTAGAACCTATTAATTAGAGGCCAACCTAGTTTACCTCTGAACATATACCTTATTATAGTGCAAGGGGTTGCAGAATTCCCCCCAAGATTCCCAACATATTTTCTCCAAGATATTTGTGTAGTGAAAGAGATCTTCACTATACAGAAATAATATATGGAAATGGAAAAAACACAGGTGCCTACATCATGGACCTTCATGTCCTAGTAGTGTGACACTTGCTGTGTGAGCTAACAAACATTCAAGCATTGGGCCTATAATATTGTATTTTAAAACCATTGACTTAGATTAATCTCACTGTTCATTGTTGAGACCTCGTACTAACATTGCAACTTGAAAAAGTTGTAGTACATACACATGTCAGTCTTTAATATTCAAAACACATTGTCTATTGTGCTTGTTCTTTGATCAGTTTCCAAAATGGAAAACAAACATCAAAAAAACTATCAAAATGAGTCGAACGTGTTAAAGTCTAGGGTTGTCAACATCAAAATATCTTTCAAATCAGAAGCCTTGTTCTAGAGAATTAAAATTGTCAGACAATGAGGCCTATTTTTGAGTCTTTTTGAGACTGTTTCCACTTTGCCGCAATTGCCCACATTTTTCCGCAATTGATGGAATTTTTCCACATTCATCCTTTTTATTGCCGCAATTGACCTGTTTATTACCATGGTCCGTGATAGATTACCACAATTGACTAGTCACTTTACCACAATCGGTGGAGTTTTTTCGCAATTGACCAGAGACTTTTTAACATTTCTTTTGACCTAAAACCTTGAAAATACTCTCCATTTTGTGTCAAATACCAGTGTCTATCCCAGAAAAAATGCAAAGAACATTGTGTGAATCTCTAAACATTAAATATCATCCCTTCTTTGAAAGCACAATTATCGTCCAAGCATCGTAAGTTTGAAAGTTCAGACTTGAAATATCTTGATCCCATTATCTCAAAATCTGCATTATCTCTATCAATGAATTTGTCCCAGGCAAAGGTAGACAAATCTTATTTTAACATCATCAAAAATTTGAGATCAAGATAAATCAACATCTATCCTTAGAATTACCCATGTCCAAATATAACTCAGACTCTCCTAGAAAGGTTATCCTTTTTTATTTTATTTATATCACTTTATTTTGTCAAAAAATCTAGACCACACTATGTCTCAAACACCTTATAAAGGGCCTTACACAAGGTCAAAGGCTAAAATTCAACATGAAGAGTCTTATATCAATATATTCCCCACTTGGGAAATAGACTGAGAGGACAATCCTTTTCAGAGATACCAGTCCTACTGTATTCATTGAGAATCCCTGTGGGTCAGCTTTGTTCCAAAATGTCATGGAAGAGGAGCTCAAAGATATAGAGCAAGATGCCTATTTTTTGCAAGTGGTTGACGTTGGTCTAGAGAGGAACCCTAAAATTTTCTTAGCCATGTTGATAAGAAAGGGAATCAAACTCCTCACTGAATTCAATGTGTCAACCATATGGCCTGAAAACCCCCTCATAGGTCAAAACACTACTCAACCCCCTCAAACAGAACCTATGGTATCTCAAATATTTCCATCCTTGACAACACCGACATTAACACAGACACTTTCCAATCAAAACAACTCGGCAAACCAAGAAAGCACATCTTCTATTCAAAGCATGATAGGCTCCCAAATAAGAGCACCCATGGTCACTAGTATGCCTCAAACCTCGGTCTTATGGCCTATCCAATCAAGATCTCATGCTACGCCCTTAATTCCACCAAAAAGAAGAAACCTTTTTACAATCATGCCACTACTACAGTCAATCCCTACTAGCCTTGGGGTAAACACATCATTCCAATAAATGTCCATCTCTATAGGTCTAACTTTAAGTCAATTCCCACCCAAGTTTATGCCTTTGCTCATCCAGCAACAATCCCAACCTGAGCAATAGCAATCCTAGCTTCAGTAGCACCAAAAACCCCAACCCCAACAACAAACACAGTTGAATGAACATTGGGCCACTTACATGCCCCCATATCAGAATCATGTGTTGGAAAATAAATATCAAGTCCCAAGGACAAGGTCCTATGTTCCTACTCAAGGGATGTAGAGGCACAACCTCATACCTACTACAACACAGAGGTACAATGTCACAAATCATCCTCAGTCTCAAACATACATGTTGATCAAACAAGTGTAGAACCTTCAAATCTAAATGATGGATATGAAAAATCAAGGGAAAACTAAATCCTACATCACAGAGGATTTATACCTATACCCCTTTGATCACTTTCTTCACATGTCTCCATTCCCAACTCACCTCTCGGTATGAAAATTTGACAAATATAGGGGCAATACCAACCCTATTGAGCATATTCGAGAATTCTTTGCTAGTTGTGTCGAATTCACACATGATTAGACTTTCTCAATGTAACTATTCTCACAAAGATTAGCCGGACTAGCAATGGAATGGTTCTCAAATTTACCTCATGTCATTCTATCTTGGGGTGAATTGGCCGAAAACTTCATCACTCACTTCCATCATAACATCGAGCGCAAGGTCAACATTAAGGACCTTTGTGATATCAAACAAAAGGATAGAGAGTCTTTTGTAAAATTCCTACAAAGATGGAGGAATACTGCAAATAGAATCATGTATGATGTACCTGAGCAAGACCTAATAGTCATGTTCATTAACAATCTGATTCCAAACATGTCATTTACAACAGAATTATAGTTAGCTCCAAACTTTAAACAACTCATCGAATGAGGAGTTCACTGTGAGCAGAACTTGGTCAAATGAGGTGTCCTTGCAGATCCTACATAAACAAATATAAACAAGAATTCCATGGACAAAGCTAAGTGGTGGAATAAAAATAAAAATGTCACCACTGATGGTGTCATTGATGTGAAAATGGTCAACTACGCTCAACCCAAAGTGTCACTGCAAGGTGCACCTACGACTAACCAACAACCCACAGTGCCCGCTCCACAAGCATACACTCTAATTCAACCAACCCCTATCCAAGTGGTCATTGTGTCAAATAATCAACCATAGGCACAATGCCAACCATGATTTTAGTTTCCAAAATGAGATTTCACACCATTAGGAGAGTCAATAGAATCAACCTTACGAAAGCTGATACAATCCAAAAATATCACTCTCCCTGAAATCAGAGAATATAAACATGGTGTAATCAAGAAAAAGTGGTACAATGATAATTATTTCTATGAATTTAATCGAGTGAAGGGACACAAGACACCCAAATGTTATCAATTGAAACATGCTATCCAAGATTTTATTGAGATAGGTGTCATCGACGTAACACACACCCAAACAAAAGCAACCATTGATCATACAATATTTAATGACACATTCCATGATCACAATAAAGGGAAAACCTCTAGGTCTAGTGGACAGTCAAAATAGCTCAACTACACTTATGCCAATAGTGACAACACTATCAATTGCCTAAATCCTTCAGATAGCCATGGGGCTACCATCACTATCAAAGACCGAGGTAACAAATGTGATGTAACTGCGCATCGTACAAGAGTTGTCTTACAAGGAGAACCTTCCTCATCTACTACACCAGTCAACCCTCATGCAACCTCAAATCCACAAACAAGCCTAATGGATCAACTAAAGCACACGCCTATTCAAATCTCCATGTTTAACCTCTTGCGCATATCTCTACAGCATAAACAAGCACTTGACCAAGCCCTTCAGAAAGTAGTTATCCTAAGGGACATAACCCCTGAGAGCTTCCAAACGATGGTTAACCATATAGCAGCCAACCAACATGCAACACTCACATATTTTCATGTGCCACCACACAAACCCTTGTATAATGATCCCTTGCACTTGCTTGTCCAAGTCCACAAAAGTGAAATGCATAGAGTCCTTGTTGATGATGGGGCTGGATTAAACATTTCTACTTTAAAGTTAATTAAGAAATTAGGCTACTCTGAATCCAGTATTGATGTCACAAGAAGGATCAATATTAGAGCCTATGATGAAGAGGAAAGATCTTCCAAAGGTGTTATCATTCTACCTCTCCAGATTGGCCCAGTTTTCAAGAACAAACCCTTCTAGATCCTAGACCTAGAATTGGGATACAACATGTCACTAGGGAGACCATGGATACATAAGATGCAAGTTGTACCCTCCATATATTATCAGTGCATCAATTTCCCACACTAGGGGGAATAAATCATTATTGAGGGAGATCCAAATCCATTCCAATACTATAATGTGGTTCAAACCAGTACTGACAACTAGGTTCCATCAAACCAAGGGGCAAGTATCCCTTCCACATCAAATTCAATTCTCAAAGATGTCATGAGAAGAGTGGGAAAAATATCTATTAATGACAAGGGATGATGTGAATACCGCTACGAGGAAGCTTTCACTATCACAAACATGCCTCAGAGCCCAAGGAAATATGGCATGGCACAACCCGTAATTAAAATAGAAATCCCAAAATCAATTCTGTTCAGGTGTCCACCCACAACCTTTGTCAGATGGGGAGATATTGTAGAATAAAACCCATTTGATCTATCAATACATGGTTGTATCAAGATCCATAAGAGACACTTCAACAACCCCTACATGTATTAACCTATGTGGCTGGCTATACAATGTTGCAAATGTTTTGGTATGATGGTACAACTGGTTTGGGGGAAAGGCAACAAGGTTTAATGGAACAGTCTCTCTTGCCAACCCAAAGAAACAAGAGAGGGTTAGGCTATGGGAAACAAAGAACCAATCCTACCACCTGAGACATACTCATTGATGAAGAACAAATAGCAGAGTTACACTAGGGGAAAAACCTAGAACACATCTTAATTAGCAACATACTTCAACAGTTGTTGCCAGCCAAAGTGGGAACCTCTCAATCTTGATTAATCCTCAACCAAGAAATCCATGATAATGAGGGAAGTGAGACATCCGATGAGCATTCTAGTAAAACTGACTCACATGAGTATGAGTGTAGATCCATTCACAATTCCAAGCCATCAATCCCAGACTATTCCCCTCGGTCAGCCACCACCATACACCTTGATGATGTGTTCGACCAATTAACCATAGATTACCAACCATATATCGATAAAAATATCAATATAAATTCATTAGGTGGTGCATGCACATCACAGTCTAGGTTTGTTGGAACCATCTCTATTGTACCATTCAAGAAAATAGAGTCAACCCAACATGAGGACCTATGTCTTGTACACCCAAAACTGATAGAGTGGGATCAACAAGGACCGCCTGATATGGATACCTTCGAGAATGATAATGCTGTCGCAGACTTCATGGGACTTAGAGAGGAAATTCCATTAGGAGACCATAAAGCCGATTTCTCCATCAACCTTGACAGATCAACATACTTTGGGGAGGAACCTCCTCTTTCAAGTCATCAAAAATAATTGAAAAAGAAAAAAATAAAAGAATCTCTAGTAAGTGAAAATTGAAAGGCGCTTACTGGCACAAAGATTGATAAAAAGACAAAACAAGGCGTATCTTCTAGTGAAAACCTTACTAAGGTACTAGAAGATGGAAAGTAGGAACTCCTCCCCTTGATAGAGGAAAAGTGAGCATTATTAGCAAAAGAAACAAAAGTAGTCAACTTGGGTGATGACAAGAACCCAAAGAACATCTATTTAGAAAAATCACTCACCCTAGAGGAAAGAAAACAATTCATTAGTTTCTTCAAGGAAAGGAAGGTCAATTTTTCATGGTCCTACTCATACATGCGAGGATTAGATCCATAACTTGTGCTACATCACCTCCCATTTCTACCCAATGCAAAACCCATCAAACAAAAGCTAAGAAAGATACATCCCCATGTTGCATTAGTAGTAAAGGAAGAATTGGAAAATCTCCTAGATGCTAAGTTCATAAGACTGATCTCATACGTAGACTGGATATCTAATCTAGTACTAGTGACCAAGCATAGTGGTTAGATTCAAATTGGCATCGAATGTAGAGATCTTAAAAAATCTTGTCCCAAGGATGACTTCCTTTGACTAACATCGATATGATAGTAGATATAACAATAGGACATCAGATGCTATCACTCATGGATGACTTTTCAGGGTATAATAAGATAAGGATTGCACCAAAGGACCAACACAAAATAGATTTTACATTTGCATAGGGCACCTACTATTGGAAAGTCATGCCATTTGGTGTAAAAAATGCTGGAGCAACATATCAAAGGGCCATGACAACCATCTTTCATGATCTCATCGATAAGACAATGGAGGACTATGTTGACGACATAATTTCCAAGTTAATGCTAAGAAAGGATCATCTACAAGTATTGGGACCCATTTTTTACAGAATGTAGGAATACAAGGTCTGTTTAAACCCAAAGAAATGTGAGTTCAGGGTCACAACAGAGAAGCTATTGGGATTCATAGTGTCACATCGAGGATTTGAGGTAGACCTAAAGAAATTCAAAGAAATATTGGACATGCCACCATCGACCAACCTAAGGCAACTAAGAGGATTACAAGGAAGGCTCCAATCTATTAGGTGATTCATATCCAAGCTAGCAGACAAGTGCCACCCATTCCAATATCTACTACACAAGGACATAAAATTCATATAGACAGAACAATGTGAACAAGCATTCCAAATCTTCAAGGACTATCTACTCAAGTCTCCCATATTGGTTCCACCAGTCCAAGGTAGGTCATTACTTCTATATATCTTGGAAACCAAATTAGCATTAGGCATTCTCTTAGCACAACATGATGACATAGGAAAGGAGAGAGCTATCTACTATCTTATCAGAACATTGGTAGGCTATGAGCTCAACTATACACCAATTGAAAAATTATGCCTAGCAGGTGTCTTCTCTTCCTAGAAGCTAAGGCATTACATGTGAAGTCATGAAAAAAAGTTGATAGTGCACATTGATCCCCTCAAATATCTACTAAGCAAAGTAGCACTCACTGGATGACTAGTAAAGTGGGTAATGATCTTAAGAAAATTCAACATAGAATACATAGATAGAAAAACCATCAAAGGGAAAGTGATTATGGATCAACTAGCATAGACACCTATTCAGGATCACCATCCTATCATATCTTAATTTCCAGATGACTTTATAATTACACTCCAACTGGAAATAGAGGTATGGAAACTATACTTTGATGGGTCATGCACAAACCATGCTGTAGGAGAAGGGATATTACTCATCACTCCAAACAATGATGCAATTCCCAAATATTTCAGACTCAACTTCCCATGCACAAATAACATAGCCAAATACAAAGCTCTTTTCATTAGAGTAAGACAACAATACAATGGAGAATTAAGAACCTTAAATTATACAGAGACTTGCAGTTGGTCATTACCCAAGTAAACAGTGACTATATGACAAAATATGAGAAGCTAATACCATATAGAGAATAGATGGATAGTTTGCGCACTAAGTTCCAATGCATCTTTTTTGAGAAAATACCAAGAGCTCAAAACAAACCTGCAGATGCGATGGCTACCATAGCATCCTTAATCGATATGCCAGGAAATGAAACCAGATTTCAGTTTCTAGTGGACCAACTCATGATGCCATCACATCAAGCACCAATCATAGAATGAGCATGTGTCCTTGTTGGTCCTGAAACTCCATGGTATGATGATGTGTATAATTACCTCCAAAGTAGTGTCTTACCTCCTGACTTGTCTAGGAACCAGAAAAATTCCCTCGTTCACCAAGCCTCTAGGTACACCATTCGCAACTACTCTATATAGGAAAATTCTAGATGGAACGCTATTACAATGTCTCAATTCCATGAAATCCCATAGAGCTATGTACGAGGTACATGAAGGAATTTGTGGAACCCACAGAGGTGGCAACAACTTAGCTAAGAAGATCATCCACATGGGATACTACTGGCCCACAGTAGAGATAGATGAAAAAAAGTATTTACAAATGTGTAGGAAATGAAAAATTCATGGAGACCTCATCCATGTACCATCCCAGGAACTAAATCCTATCACTTCACCATTACCATTTCTTATGTGGGGATTTGAACTAGTGGGAAAGGTTACACCATCTTTAGCTAATGGACATAAATACATCATAGCAGCAACATAGTACTTCACTAAATGGGTGGAAGAAATTCCCCTCACCTACATAATTGGAAATCAGATCTCAATGTTCATACTCAACAACATCATCTGTTAATATGGAATTCCTCAAAAAATCTTTGAAGGATCAAGGTACACCTTTCCAAAACAAAGATGTTGAAGATCTCTATGAACAGTTCCAAATCAAACAAGGTTTCTCTTCATTGTATTATCCTCAAGGGAATGGCCAAGCTAAAGAAACAAACAAAACAATATTAAAAATATTGAAGAAAATAGTTAATTAATTTGGGTGAGACTGGCATTTAAAGCTTAGTCCTACATTATGGGCATATATAACTAGCATGAGAAAACCTACAAGAGCCACCCCTTTCTCCCTAGTATATGGATCAGATGCAGTCCTACCCCTTGAATTGGAAATCCCATCCCTAAGAATATCATTAAAGAACCTAGTTTAAGATGAAGACTACAGAGTAGCAAGGCTCGGTGAACTGGAACACTAGACGAAAGAAGATAATATACATTCAACCACTTACAAGGCTATCAGAATCACCTTAGAAGAAACTATCACAAGAAGGTAAGGCCACAAACCTTTGAGGTAGGAGACCTCATCCTAATGGAAAATCAAAAAAACCAAGCAGAGCGAGTGAAACTAGGAAAGTTTGAGCCTAACTGGTTAGGACCATATGTCATTTTCAACTCTACCCAAAGTGGGGCATACCAACTGGTGAAACTAGAAGGAGATCAGTTACTAGGATACATCAATAACATGCACCTCAAGATGATCTACGCTTGTGTTCTCAATGGTCAAGGAAACTATCTTCATATCTAGAAAATACCAAAAAAATACAAAATGTTACCTTGGTGAAAACCTGGCAAATAGGCACCTTGGTGACAACAAAATAAAAAAAAATTTTAAAAAAGCAAAAATAGTAAAGAGAAACAAAATCGCTCTCTCAGTGAAAACTGGCAAACAGGCGCTATTGAGTAGGTACCTTGGTGAAAACCTAGCAAACAGACGCCAAGTGTTGAAATCTAGCTTCACCATCAATGAAATCCAAGATCAAAAGCTTGAGCAAACATCATATGCAAGTCTGACTACCCAAGCTATATCTAGAAGCACAATCCCCTCTGAGCACCAACACTTATACATGGTTAGTAGTGGTCCACCAGACTAGGGGGTGATTCTAAATGTCCTGAAAAAAACCCTAAAAATAAAAAAAAACTCATCAAAATCCTAAAAAGATCAAGATGTCCTGAAAAAAAAAAATCAATCTTCATAAAAAAGAATAAAAAAATTGCAAAATCCAAAGAAATAAAACCAACTCAGTTATCAACAAAGCAAACTAGCTGTTAGGATTTTTCTTGCAAGTATCTTTTAAAACCAGTATGAATGCTTGCTCTTGTATATTTCCAATATTCTATATGCAAGAAAAGCCTAATTGATGAGGATTGGATATGATCCTCTTTTTTTTAGACCCACAGACTCAGGTAGGTATTACCTTTAAATGATTACTGATTTTTAGTACTAGTTATAGTGGATTATGTCTTCTTACTAATTTATTGAATTCCTTTTACCGTACCAATAAGTAAATAACTATGCAAATGACTGTGAATAATCTGATACAGAGCTTAATAAGCCAAACTATGATCTTGACAATAGAAAATAGTAAGGTAATAAGGATTTTCATCCTTCTTCCTTTTATAGTTCTCAAAACTTAGGAGGGTTAACCTATTTGATTCTTTCTTAAAGGAATCAACAAACTGAATTGTATACTCTATGAATATAATTACTTATGAATGTATGCTTTCTTATGAATGTAATGTAGTTGATTGATTGATCTTAAATGCTGGATGATTTGAACAATTACTTGCAAAACTATAAACCGGTGCCTAATCCTATGGGCTACAGAGTCAATCTTGAATGTAAATCAACAATTAGGTGACTAATGAAAATAACATGCAACCTAGATAGAATTCCTTACAAAATATCCACTCACTCCTATATATTTGTTTATCAGATCTTAAACATCAATATTTAGCTTCCTGGAATCACTTGAAAGAATTATTGCTTCCTTGAAGGACCTCACAAATGACTGCACAACTACCTTGCAGTCGATGTATTTAAATGCCTTACAAATAAACACATAAAAGATTGAATAGAAATAAAAGAGACAACACAATATATAAAATAGAGATTAAAATGTATTTTATTAATGTCTAACTGCTTCAAAATACATTCAATAGACAAAAAGTACAGAGCCTCAGACAAAATTGTAGTAGTCTGCCTTGTAATTATATTCCATCATATTTCAAAATGTTACAATAAGCTCCATTTATAGGCTAAAACCACCTTGGAATACTTAAGAAGTAAGGATGAAACAAGCTTGAGATGTTGTTAAGACATAACCCTAAAATATAAAAAAGACAAAAGATAGGAAAGAACCAAGTGGTGGATGGACAAAAATGAAGAATGAGATATGATTTGGCTTTGTCTTCTTGTGATCTTTGGTGCCTTTGTCTGTATGTGTTCAGGATAGATTCTAATATTTGTAGTGAGACATAGTGACTATCATTACAGGATAATTTACACTGCTCTTTAAGATAGTTAACCTCCTTTTGCTCAAAGAATAGGTGTCGTGTGTCCTCCTATTCTTCATCCATAATGTCTAGGTCAACAATGATAAGGATTTTCTTCTTGGGCTTTGTTAAAACATCCCATGCTATGACATATTCTTCCTTGGGCCATTCAAAGCTATGTATGTTTTCCAATTGGGTCTTCTATCTTTCCCACCTGGCATCTGTAATGCTCTTAACATCTGTAACGAATTTGTTGAAATTTGTTTCTTCTTTAAATGCTTCATCTAGAATCTTATTGTATCTTTTCATATCTAATTCTCCTTTGTCAGAAATATACACCTCTTTATTAGGTAGCACAGTTTCAAATTTAGAGCTCCATACTACTAGTGGCTTGATCTGACTGTCTTATGATCTGATTAAAGGCACTAATCTATTGTAATTAGGCCCAAACATATGAATCCTCACCTCAATCTGATTTTCCTTGCCTTTGAAAAAGGATAAGGTTTCCCTTATCTGTTCTATCTCAACCCCAACCTAGGTTACTACCTCTGGCAAATCTGATCTATGTGGTTGTAAAGATGCCAACCTCTCAAACAATCATGTTCTCCCTGACCATGTTGCATAGTAAGGGTTCAAACTTGAAACAAAATTATTAACTTACACCTACAAGCCTAGTAATTTTCCATAGGCACCATATACTATTGTAGACACCCTAAATTGTCCTTTTTCATTTCTATATTAATTTAATTAATATTGCCTATAACAATATAGTTAATTCTTATAGATTAACTATATTTGTTATATTCGACTATTTATTTAATTTTATTAAATAAATTCATCACCTTGTATTTAAATTTAATTTAAATACTATCCCTAATATATTAAAATTTATTTTAATATATGTTTTCTCCATATTTCTTTTAAATAAATTTTATTTATTTAATCCCTCCATTTTCTCTAAAATCCTTCTAAACCTCATTTAAATTAAAATAAATTTAATTTAAATCTTTCTTCTCCTTGCTTTTGGCTAAAATTAGTCTAATCACACTTAAAAGGTAAATAAACCCATTTTAGCCTTAATCACTTGCACACACATGTGACTTTTTTAAATTATTATTCCCTCCCCTTGAAAATTCA
>MU225702.1:187455-199436 GCA_018584345.1 Thuja plicata
CACTTGTTTTAGCTCATCGGAGGTTGTAGTGAAAATTTAGTTGTGTTTCAAGTTCTTTACATGCTTTGATTTATTAGTATATTTTGTGTTTGCATGTTTTGACTTGTTGTGCAGCTGCAGGTATTTTCATTGCATACAACTATTTCTATCTTATCTTTTATTACATTGATCCTATGTTGCAAAATTTCATTCAATGCTCCTAAAACAACATTATTTTTCTCATTAGTACTTTGCCCTATTTCTACTATAGCATGCTTTATTTCCTCTGTTTGAATTTCTGCATCTTTTCCTTATTTGTGCTCTGCATGCGCAACTTCAGGCATATCTAGCAGTTTTTGTGTCAATTCTTCTATGAGCTTCTCATGTGCCTTGATATTTATCAGACACAATTCCTTGTCCTTAACTATACCACTGGTTTCACTAGCAAGTTTCTTGAATCTCTTGGACATCTGGGTAGCCTTAGCTTCATTTAGCTATGCGAAGTGAGTGAGAACTTGAGAAATTTCTAAGTCTCTTGTGCTTTGAACAGACCAAATAATCTTGTTCCTCTCCATTTTCTCTTGTATGTTCAGCAAGCATGGATTTTTATCCTTTGGAGCTAAGCTCCACATTTCTAGGGCCTGGGATTTTGGATTATATCCAAATCCTCTTATCATCTCTCCAAATTGTATTTCTGATGATAGCTTGACATCAGGTTATTTCCTTATCTGATCAATTATGAAGGCTGAGGCTAAGTCCCATCCTTTTACCAATAACATTCCATTGGATTTTACCAGTTGCCTAGCCTCTTCTAGTGTTATTTGTTCTGATTCAGGATCATAATCCTACAATACTTGCAAGGCTTCATTTGTCACTGGATCTCCTCCTGCCAACTGCAGTTGTGCACCCACCTGCTTCTTCTTATTCCAAATAAGAAATTATTTAAACTCTTTAGTCTTAATAAAATTATCATCACTTAAGAATTGATCTTGGTGCATCAATCTTTCACCAGTGCATGTCAGAAGAGGCAATTCAATTTCCTCTTCATCATCCTTTTGCAGCTTCTTTCCTTATCTTATCTTCTTCCTAACTTGATGATCATAATCTCTATCACCAGTGATAAGATCACCAATTATATCCATTTTCTTTTCTTTTTTCTTATCATGTGATGACTCCCCTATTTCTACTCTCCATTTCTTTAATGGGGGCTCATCAGTGAATTCTATCTCAAGTACCTCTATGTGGTCAATTATATTCTCTCCCTTTGCTACCTATTCTTCAACAAATGACTGATCCATTAGAGGGGATCTAAGAACTGAATATTCTTCATCAATACCCTCATCATATTCAGATGAAGAATTCCCTTTATGGCCATTTTCATTTACTATAAGTGCATCCTCAAGTTGATTACTTAGTAAATTATAAGACTCAATCATAGCATCAAGTCTTTTCAAATATGGTAAATCTAGGAAGAAACCACCAAAAGAGATTCCTTTCCTCTTCACTTGTCTTTCCAAATCCATCAATTCATTAAATTGTTTGGCCCTTTGATTGACCTCTTCATCCTCCATTATATTCCTAATGAGGTCTTCCTCCATACATTCCTCATGTTCTTTGGTATAGGGAATAGTGGGTGTTAAGAGGTTCTTAGCACTCAATATAAAACCTTTTATTTCAGTGTATCTACACAGGGCTACATTCATCCTATAATGGCTCATCCAATTATTCACTAGATCTACAACCCTTTTACCAATTGTGAAATTGTAGATTCTGAACTGTCTAGGGGTAAATGTACCCTTCCTATGATGAGCCAGGTGCTCCTTGTTTGTTAAAATTACTTGTTTGATAAAATCCATTGCTGCAATTCTGGGTGGCACATGGAATGGTAGAACATGGGGTGGGTTATTACAACCATATACCATTTTCAATGTGTAATTATTCTCATAATAAAAATCCCCCTAGTTGTGGTCTCCTGGCCACTTATCAACATATTGGCATGGTCTCATTAGCTACAGTACCTTCACTAGCAACCTAGTCTTGTCTACACCTAGACACTTAAGGATTGGATATACTATCCAATTCTGAAAAGAACAGAATTCTTTCTCCCTCGAGGTGTAGTTCCACACTCTTAGCCAAAACTGTATTGGGTTAGCTTGATTATGATAAAACCTCTGTGGCCTCAAATTCTGACAATCCATAAGAGGACTATTGTAATATACAATCAAATGCATTAATATGGAATAATGCATGAACTTAGGGTTTTTCTCCTTGTTTTTGATATCCACAAAAACTTGATGCATTTTGTTGATTATATACTAAATATAATCATAACTTGTGCTGATATGAGGGATCTTCGTATCCAAGACAATCGTGAGGATGTCTGACCTTATTCTCTCAGGCCCTCCATCCACTCCCAAAACTCTGCATAATGAATACGAAATGTATTTCATGTAAAAATTTAGGTCCTTATAATAATAGGGAGCATTTCCTAGGGTAGGAGCTATGTAATTTCTCATCTTTCTGGGCACATGGTACTCTTGGATCAACTTTGATGTAATGCTAGACTCCCTTGTATACCTAGCCTCTAAACCTTTCAAATTCATCTCTGTAGACATTGGGTAAGGACATTGAAAGCCTTCATGAATGAATTCTTGTCTAGGGTTACTAGGGCTTTCCCATCATCTCTTTTTATGGTCCTAGTGAGGACATCATATCTATTGACCATCTCTAAAATGAAATCAGCATCTGCAAATATATCTGGGACTACTAAATTGGCTATTCCATAGGTCTACAGGTTTGAAATTGGAACAACTTCATCACTATTTTTATAGAAGTAATTGAAAAGAGAATAACCACAAGAACCTGGAGTTTTGGCATCTCTAATATATGAAAAATCATCTACAAGATTGTCGGTATTTACCTTTCTATTATGACTAGATCTTGGCAACAGAGTGATGAATTCCTCCGAGTAATTCCTTTTCTCTTTCATGTCATCTTCTGCATCACCACTTTTTCCGCTGGTATAAGCTACACTCATTGCTTGACTCATCTTGTCCACTATTATGTTCACACTTTATCTCACCAATATTGAAACAAATCTATCTCCAGATCACTCACTTCCAACTGTAAGTCACTCAATTTTCTCCTGGGCACTAATAATCACTGTAATTCCATAGATTCTGGGCTGAAAACCCACTTGTTTCACTTTGTTACTCTGAGAAGCTCTATTTTTTGCATACACTGATTACTTAGAAAATTTTAACTCTAAAAATAATAAACTCTTGGTAAGGAGCAATGATTAACGGTAACCCTTATTTATTTTTGAACCATCAATGCATAAAGCATATAATTGCGATTCAATCACTTCTGTATTTAATTCTTCATTCTATGAAATCAATTTTTGTTCTAACCGTAGCCTCTGAAAGTGACAGGAAATCAAATTTGAATAAGTTCTTTTCATAAAAAACCCTTATTATAATCAAACAAGATCCAGATATGATCTGATCGACTATCTTGTATATAGCTCAACACACTTGTCATAAATATCTTAAATTTCATTGGCTAGAAAATGTACACCTTGGCGCCAAAGAAAAGTCTTTGTTTCAAAATCTGGTTCTTCTATCAGCGACCTCGCGACTACATTGTCTCCTTATCACTAAAAGTTATTCTTAACTATGGTTTCTTAGTGAGACTTGGCAACTAGCACACAATCAACTTCTTGATCAACGGTTATCTCCTTGGTGCCAAATGAAATCACTTAACTCATATCCTTTTAGAGACTCTGTGACTAAAGCTTCTAACAACTCATCTTTAACCTTGGTTTCCTTTCAGAGACTTGGCGATTGTGTAATCTCCTTGTGGTCGAGCAAACCTTTTAACTCATAATTTATCTTGAGACAATGTGACTAGAGCTATATCTCTTAATTGCTGAATAATTTTATACTTATCATATTTATCTAGAGATAACCCAACTACCATAGATCTTCTTTCAACTACATCTAACAGTCTGCGCTGAGTCTCCAGATTTTCAAGGCAAACCCTCATTTTTCATGAGACTACGCGACCATTATCTCCAAGTTGCCATATGTATTCTTTAATTTAAACTTTTCTCAAAGACTACATGACTGTTAAACACATGTTTCAATTATCCTTTTATCTCCTAATTGTTGGATCGCCTTTGACTTTTCAAACTTTCACAGTGACTTAGCACCTACCATTGGATCTTCTTTCATTTAATGGTTTTCGCCAAGTCTCATGACTTTTCACTTAACTCTAAATTTCTTCTGTGACCCAGCGACAACATTAATTTTGAAACTGACATTTTAACTATGGTTTACTTAGGAGACTTCACGACCAAAGGAACTCAATGTCGCTGAATAATTTTCAAATTGCAGGATTTATTAAGAGACTTCCCAACCACCGTTGGATATGATTTAAGATGGACAGTCAGAGCTAAGTCTCCCTATCATTTGAGGTATATTATTTTCTTTGGGAGATAATGTGACAAGGCACTTTCGCTAAGTCTCATGATAAAATGGAATATTATTGGAGCTTTACGAGACTTGGCAACTGAATTTAAAAAGCACATGATATATCAAGGATTTTAAGTTACGATAAAGTAACTTCAAAATAGAACAATGACTGAGATAACTAGGGTTTTAGCCATTTTTGAACAGAGGATGACCTAGGATTTAGGGTTTTTTGACATTTTTCACTAGGTTCATGGCTAAAATCATTATTTGCAAATGTACTTAAACAATTTTAGACGGGATTTTCAACTCTTAAGCATAGAAATGACTGGGGATTTCAAAAGTTTTCTAGGTAGACTACAAAACTGGAAATACAACCAACACTAGAGACCAAGCTAGTCAATCAAATATCAAAACCATGAGCTTTGTGAAACAACATTGGGCTCATCTGACACAACTTTATCAACCACCAAAAATGATCAAAATTCAATCAATCAACCAATCAATCAATCAATCGTCTTACACAGTGATGGATACGCTCAAAACCAGACAAATCAGTCTTATATGAGTCATCTATTATTGAAACTAGACACAATCAAAACAATCAAGCCAATCAAATCTATCAAGAGAGTCAAGCCAATCAAGAGAATCAAACTGAAACAAGGAACAATCAAAATGTTGACTAGCTTAGTCATCAGTTGGATGTTAGTCTATATTTTGTGGTTATATTCTTACGCTACTCCAGGATCCACCATGTGAGAAGAGTAGCTATGATGGATCATGACTTATTTTATTTTATTTTTTTCTGTAGAATGTTCACTTTAATTCTAGGTCCATGATGATTTAGGATAAATGCGGTAGGCATTGTCACTTATCTAGCAACCACGCAATTCCATGATTTGAGATTAACCCTGGGAAAGAAATGGACATTCCATCTCTGTTACCTGCTTGTTTATAAATCAAGACTTCATAGCGGTATCCTAATGGTCTAAGATCTGGGTGCATTGGAATTCTATCTTGGTTTATTGTCTTTCTTTTCAAAATCAAGAGTTCATAGCGGTATCCAGATGGTCTGAGATCTAGGTGCATTAAAATTCTAGCTTGGCTTATTGTCTTTCTTTTCAAAATCAAGACTTCATAGCGGTATCCAGATGGTCTGAGATCTGGGTGCATTGGAATTCTATCTTGGTTTATTGTCTTTCTTTTCAAAATCAAGAGTTCATAGTGGTATCCAGATGGTCTAAGATATGGGTGCATCAGAATTATATCTTGGTTTTTTGTCTTTCTTTTCAAAATCAAGAGTTCATAGTAGTATCCAGATGGTTTGAGATCTGGGTGCATCAGAATTCTATCTTGGTTTTATTTCTTTTTTTTGGAGGGTCAGCGAGCCAAGCGGTATCCAGATGGTCAATATCTAGGTTCTTTTGGCTCTCTTTCTTTTCAAATCAGAGAAAAAAGAAGTATCCAGATGGCCAATATCTAGGCTCTTTTGGCTCTCTTTCTTTTCAAATAGGGAACATAGCTAAACCTAGATGGTCAATAGCTGGGTGCACTAAGTTCTCTTACTATTCAATATCTCTATTCCTTCTAGTTATCAAGAGGTCATAGCGATATCTAGATGGTATGAGATCTGGATGCATTGGACACCCTTCATAATTTCATAAAAAGATGCAATGATGACAAAAATTGGAAACATGGCAGCGACTTGGGTCACTCATCTATTCTATAAATTCATATTTATCAATCATCAACCATCCTTTCTATCAATTCATATCTATCAACCCATCCCAGAGAAACAATTCCATTTAACTTTCTTCTAACTAACACATGCATTTACTCATATATTTTGTGCATAGTAGATCATATAATCAATGCATCCATCATCAATAACATCATAACTAACATAGGAATGCATTCATCATCATCATCATATAGTGATTCACATTTTCAACAAATTAATGCTCATCTGACACATTTTCTATGCTTAATTTGTTGAGGGGGTATATAGTCCACTTGCTATCACTAGGGCAAGATGGGGCAGGATCAAATCTGAAAATTCTTTGACACAACGTGATGAATCACATTGTATCAAAGAGGGAATAATGTAGACACCCTAAAATGGACAGAATTGTGACTTGACATGAAAAACACTAATTTTCATCTATTAATTAATGTTTTTTTAATTGTTAATTAATCATCTATTTTCTTCTAAATTTATTTCATCTATTAATTAATAGTTTTTTAATGGTTAATTAATCATCTATTTTCTTCTAAATCATTCCCCAAATCATATAATACAATTCCAAAAAATAATTAAATAATTAATTTTATTTAATTAATTAACCTTAACTGATTAATTACCATTAATTAATTAATTAAATTCAATTTCCTATAGTTTAAATTGAAATATTTAAACTTACTAATTAAATTAATTTCAATTAAATTAATTTAATTTCATTCAATAAAGCAATTCTAAATAAAAAAGAATTCAATTATCTCACATGTTGAAAACTTTAATTACATAAATGAATTAAATAATCATTTTTGTTCAAAGATATAATCCTTAATCAGATCACATGGGTTACTCCACCTATTTCTCCAGTTCACATGGGTAACTCCACCCACCTCTTCAGTTCAAAAAAGGTAACTCAAAATTAGCTCTTTAGTTAACCAAGTTGTATCTCCTCTCTCCCAGTTGAAGAGGTGGAGTTTACTGATGGCTTGTCCAGTTCCATTTGATCTCAACCGTTCATTTTCCTATCTTTGGGATTGATCTCAACCATTCATCTCATTCTCAATTCCTATATAACAAACCCTTAATAACCATTTGAAGGATGTCAGATTTCAACCTCACATGCATCATTACTCTGTCAGATTGGTTCTAGTATTCAAGCCATCTTGTGATAACACATTTCAATAACATGTTATCGACGCTCCCAAGTCATAGATTCTACCCACACCAATACTGAGAATCAAAAACCAAATTTCGAAAGGAGTAGAGAGAGACAATAGAAGCTTCAAGAAATGGGGTTTGCATTAAATTTTTTTCCTCTTATTTTCTTGTACATTTTATTGATTCATAGTTTCATTTTTGGTAGATATTCCCATTTGATTTCCCCCATTGCAAATCGGTGCTACTAACCCTCTTCGTTGAGTGTTATAGAATTTGATCCATTGCGTACAACATCATTCAAGAATTTAACCATTCTAACCATTTGTGTACCTTGACCGATCTGCAGTGCTTTCACTTGTTCAGTAAGTTACTGATTGTTTTCAGATAGCTTTGATATGATTCCTTCAGATGCATCAGATGTCCTACCAGATTTAGATCTTAATGTATCAAATCGGTCATGAATCTCTTCTTCATGATAATCAATCTCACTAAACTAAAGTACCATGTCCTTTCTCTTAATCAACATCTCCCTAAGTTTCTCTTTAGCTTCCTTATATTGTTTGACATAGATCTGCAGTTGTAACTTTTGATTCTCAATATTTTTGTCAAGTGTATACCTTTCCATTGTAATATCTTTTCTTTTTAGCTATTAAACCTTTAAAATAAGAGAACTAGATCTAATACCAATTGTTTGGATAATGGAAAGGGTGTGTACTGAGAGGGGAGGGGTGAATCAGTACCCTTAAAACTTTGTCAATCAAATCTTGTAATCTCTAGTCTTCATTAACTCACTAAGTAGATCTGAATGTACCAATCATAAAGTATTAATGCTAAAATATAAATTCATGTAAGTTAGACAATGCACATACATAAAATTGATTACTCATGACACTAGTATTTTGGTATCGCAGAAAACCCTTGTTAAAAGGTAAAAAATGCGGTGGGGATGAGACCCACAAAACTTCACTACTGCAGAAATAAAGTTAGCATGTTAAAGCTTTGCAAACTAATCACTTTTGATGATCTTACCCTGTTAGGAGTAAAATAAGATCAATTAGATCTACCTCATGTAAGGATTTTTCAACACAATCTATGTGTTCACTCGATTAAGAGATTTACAATAAAATTGTTAAGTCTACTCTGTTAAGAGAATTAGGAGTCGATTACAATTTTTAGAGAGTAACAAAAATTTGATCTGAAACATATACAATCTCAATATTGCTGATATAGATCTATTAAGCTCATAAAATATATTTATCACCTCAATGTGAATGATAATACCTTCTGCTCTGTTCTTCTTGGTAGCCTTGCCTTAGTTCTGAAAACTGATTTCTGAAATATAATCTCTTTTTGAAAATCCCTTGTCTGATCTCTGATGTTTGTATTATGGTGGCTACTTGATCATTTCTTGATCAACATACTTTACAAAATTTGACATCTATACATTTATATATCAAACGATATGACCTAATTAATGTTTAAAAATTGCATCCTTATCCTAACATCAACTGTGTACAAAATTTACCTTGATCATCTACACATAGGAGACATAAGCAATTAATATTGTATATCCATAATTAATGTCCTCCTTGATCATGTAAACCGTTATCTAGGTTGGCTAAAAAGTTTTTACGTAGATTAATGTGTCATAACAAGCTTTTAGGTGGCCTCTGTTCCACTCGGTTATGTTTTCTCTTGGTGTGTGGTGATGCTTTGTATCTCAGTTATGCTTGTAGCTCAGTGTTGTCTTCTGCTCAGTTTAGTTTGTATACTTAGTAATCACTGTACTCATTTTACTCTGAGTGTGATTAGTTCTCTCGGTTGACTCTACACTTCGGTGATTAAACTGACAATCCTTTTTATGACTCTGTTACCGACTGTCCATTGTGTTTTCTTGATAACTAATGACAACTTTAATGTGAAATTGGAGTAATACTTACCTCTGTGAATTCACCTTCAGAAAGAATAGTAATCAGTGCTTCTCTTGTGACCATATTATATGAAAATATCTTCTTTTCATCATTAGTAGCTTTTTCTAGTTCATCCTCAGCTTGCATCTGTACATCCTTCTTTGTAATCATCCAATAGTCAATCCCCAAGCATAGTAAATGTGTTCTCATCTTTTCCTTCCAACTGTCAACATTTTTAGGATCAAACTTATAGAATGCCATCTTCAGGATCCCATCAACTTGTTAAGATTTCTCTCTAAGGACTAGTAGCTCTGATACCAATTGTTAGGAATAACAATCTAGCAACACAACTAAGAGGCGGGTGAATCAGTTGCAAGAAAAATTATTAAACCTTAAGATGTATTAACCAAAAATTTAACACAAATGATAACATGCAGTAAATTCAAACACCATAACACAATCCTTTGTTTTCGAGGAAACCATGTTAAAGGTAAACCCCAGTGGGAATTATCACCCACAAATAATTGACTAATGGTGTAGTATTATTGTTAAAAGATTTATCCCTATTAGGAGCTTATTGATGCATTACAGTACATATTCCTTGCTTGTTTAGTTCCAATGAAGTATCACATTCATAATCTCTTCTCTACATCTAGACGATGCAAGCTTGTAGCTTCCACAAATATTTTTCCACTTCACACACACTTTTAAATAAGAAAAGATCTCTCCTATATACTATATTATAATAATTAATTAGGTCAACCAATTAGGCTTTTCCAATATACAAATTTTTACATAATCCCCTGCTAATATACACAAGGTACCTATAACAAGTAAACATCAAATATAATCTAATATCTATAATCCATGCTCTCAAGTCAGCCTAAAATAGGTCTCCTCCAGAAAAAACGCCACAGATGATGTCACCAAGAATCTTGCGACCCAAGAATCATAAAAAAATTCCTCAACATGTCTTTTTCTATTCCTTAAGCTTGCATAACCTAAATCCATGTTTCACGCAGGTTATCCTCAAAACTCAAAGACTAACTTTGTCACACTTCTCTATCATGAATCAATATCTATTCATCAATAGAACCACTATATATTTCTCTATCTACAACATCTAGCCATAAGATCTTGGACATAACATCACAACACATCATTGTGCACATCCCTATCATTTGCACGCTCTAAATTATCTATACAGTTCATGTACACTTCTTTCAATAATTTGGGAAACAGTAATAACCAGTCTATTCTACCACGCGGGAAACATATGTTGACATCAATGACAAAACATTAATCCAAAACACAATAATAAAACAATTTCCAACATCTCCTCCTCTAATAGAACCTGTATAAGCCACACATGAGGATGTTTTAAATCACCTATCACAGAATACTTCTCAAATTTATCAGATAGTGAATAGGTTGAGGTCCTCTTATCATGAGCATCATTCATCCCCTTCAATAGCCCTAATCAATGGAAAATAGTTCCAAGGAGGTATCTAGACATGTTACTAAATGGGGCACAAATAGGGATAGATGTTGTGTAATTTATTCTAATGGGTTGTCATATGAAGAGGTGAAAATAAAATCCGCAAGTAAAGGTGATATATGTGCTCTATTTACTGAACCTAAAAGTAATGAGACCTTTGTTAGGATTGGATAATACTGAGAGGGGGGGTGAATTAGTATTATAATAGTTAATTAAATTCTTCAACCACTTGAACATTAACCATACAATTGCAGTAAAGGAAATAGCATAAACAAATAACACAGGACTCATAACACCATGATTTGTTTATGAGGAAACACTGGCCAAGGGAAAACCTTGGTGGGGATGATAGCCACAAGCATGCACTAAAGTATAATGTCCCTGTTAGGATTCCTAGCCCTGTTAGGAGATGAATATTACATAGTATATTTCCCTGTCAAAGGAATAACAACCATGTTAAAGGTTCATAACACCCTATTAGGGGTCAATGAGCTTACAACTCTTACAATGTAATTCTGTTACAAAAGGTTCTTAGTGATGAACAAAAACAAGCATAAAAAATGCTTTGATAGTTCCTTTATAGCTCTAACATTCTCTTCTCTTCCATTCACATGTCTTCTATACATATCCTTCCCTTTCTCACAACTCAAAAACACTCTCTCACATATCTTTCTCAAAATATCTTACATATATATCCTTTTAACTTTACAAAGTCGGCTCTCAGAATAAATATTACAAACATTGTCAAGTCGGCCTTCATTACATAATACAATTAATATAGTAAACATTAAATGTATAGTTGGTGCTCTTGCATATTCAAATTGTAGACTATCAACAACAAAAATATGTCTTCAATTTCTAGAGTTCCAAGTCTTGCTCCTTTATTCTTCGTTGTTGTTCAACTGCTCTGTATCACTGTTCTTTGTTGTCTGTCAGTCTTCAAATCCTCATAACTCATCATAAACTTAACCAATTCAAAATAAATCTTAGGTGTTTGTCAAACATACTCCATACTATCTTTCACTAAGCTCACATGCCTTAATTCATCAATCTATGTCTTCAACATCCAAAACAATACTGTATCTTTGTTTTTGTACTTAGTCAATTTTGAACATACCAAATCTTAACTTCAAAACAATCGATCTTAAACCTAGATGTGTTGCCATAAATGACACCTGACAATTGAATGACATTACCCAATTTGATCACTTGCCAACAATCTCTTCCTTTGG
>MU225702.1:229862-246562 GCA_018584345.1 Thuja plicata
TTTTGAGTTTGGAGTTAGAAGTTTTCTGGGATTGCATATCTGTTTGACTCTGTTGCCCAATAGATAAGGCACTGGTCTCTGGTCTGTCTTGTAGTTTCTTCATCAATCAATTATTCAAATCATTTTCTCTTTCTATTTAAAGAGCTATGAATGATTATTATATCAAGTGTGATGGGCAGGAATCCATCCCCTGATTCACTGAAAGAAGTGAATCCAACAGGTACACCCGCCTGAGCCCTTTGCTGCTTGAAGTGTAGGAGGATTTGTCTGATCCTCGTTAATTAGCCTTTTCTTTGACAAGGTCAGGGAAAAACAGCCAACACGGCCGACAGACCCTGCGGCCCCACTGGCCATAGTGGGTACCGCTCACGGCCCACTGTACCAGTGTGTACTGTACGATTAACCTGCGGCCCACAGTGGGTACCGTGCAGGGGAGGGGGTGCGGTGGACCCCACCACCCACCTCCCAAAACAAATTTAATTTTTATTTTAATTTAAAATTTGTTTTTAAACAAATTTATTTAATCGGACAGTTTCCTTTTTTTTTAACAACATAAATATAAAAAGAATTTTATTAATTATATATATATATATATATATATATTTTAACTGGTGTGAAGGAAATTCTAATTCTATATTTTTTTAATACAATACAACAAGATTTTTTAATAAATATTTATTTATTTATTTTAATTAATAATACTTCTTTTAAAGGAGAATTCTTTCCTTTCAAGGCCAATTTATGAACTATATTTTTAATAATATAGGCTCTATTTTTTTTTCCTTTTCAATAATTTTTAAAATAACCAAGGAGGGGTTTTTACTTTCTCTTTCATGCAAATTGATGGAAAAAAGAGGGTTTTCTAATTTAATAATTAATAATATCAAGTAGGATTTTATTGTTTCATAAAAATGCAAATTAACCCTTTTTAATTGTTTTCCTGCAGATCTGAACCCAATTTCCACATGCAACTGATGAAGACAAATTTTCTTCAATTCAAGGTGAGCTAAGCACAGATCTAAGGGTTTTCAAGCCAATTTCTCACATTAACAAAATTCACATTCAAAGAGGAATTTTCTCTAAAAATGAAACCCTAAGGGCAATTCCAAACATAATTCTTTCATACGAAAAACACTAATACCCAATTGGCATTCAACACCCAAAAATGAAACCCTCATGTTCATATTCACAGATTTGACATGAAAATATGAAAGAAAACACAAATGGATCCAAGAACACATTTTTCATCATTTTAATCAATGGAATCACCAAATACATAAAGAGAGAAGATCAAGCAAAGGATCCTAGTTTTCAGATGCATAGAAGACAGGGATCTAAAAACTAGAATTGAAAAGCTCAAAATCCTACCTTAGTAACAGAAGAGATGATCAAACCCACAAATTCAAGCAAGATGAATTTCAAATCCAAGCAAAATCCTCCTCAAAATCCCAATCACCTGATTTCTCCTTCTCCCTAATTGAACAACCTTCAAAAAGGCCTTCAATACAAAGATATAGATAATCCAAGCAATTAGGTTTTCAAAAGGTGAAAACCCTAAAGGGAAAATAAATTATCTAATTATTAATTAAGATAATCCCTTTATTTTCAATTTCACTTAAAGCATGCAACAGGAACTCAACTTTATAATTCCAAAGCAAAGTGTTAAATTGAAAATGCATGAGATGTTATTTCACTTAAATAAATCAATTAACCATGCAACTTAAGATTATATTCAATAATTCAACTATGCACAATTAATTACAATTAATTGAATTTAATATTTATTAAATCTCAATTATTTTAATCAAGACTTAATAATTAAATCAATTAATTAAATATAGGCATTTAATTAATATTTAATTATTAAATAGCCATATATTTCAAATATCAATGTTTTAACCCTATTACAGGTGCAATAATTAACATTAATATTTACCATGAAAATTTATTAAATAAATCAAGCCAAAAGCATCATCAAATCACCTAAAACTCATCTAAACAGATAATCAATAGAAACATACAATCAACTGAAATAGAAACCCAACACACACAAACAGGCTCACGAATCCATGTCACTTGATGGATTCAAACACTAGGGTAGTCAATCAGATTCTTTGTCTATCAATAGGACAAAAAAAGGGTTTAGGGTATGGATTTGGACCTGAATACTATATCCCCTCTCTTACCATTGAGATAATGCAATAGGGAACTCTCACTCCTGCCAATTCAGTGAAGACGTAGCCCGGTACCTGCAAACCTGTCATCACAAAGATGAGCATACATGCATATAATATAGAAACCAATGGTTGAGACTAGTTTATTGTGTGGATCTTGCCGAAGCAAGTAACTACAACTCTGTCCCATACCATATCAAGTATGTCAAACAGTAATGCAAAACATACAAATGATCCATGTGCATATAACTTTAGGGTTAGTATTGTCAAAAAACCATAATCGAAATGACATCCTAACATATATATAACCATCATGAAATAACCATACCTCATATGCAAATAAGAGATGAAACACTCTAACCAATGAATCAATAACATACTAAAATGTGATACATAAATATCCTCTAAACCATCTGAAATAAACCACACATACATGAAAAAGGCCTAAAAGAGTTCGGCAACCAAAACTAAAAAGAAAACCAAGAGGTGGGTATTACATCTCTCATCGGTGCCAAACCATCATGTACATTATCTAAAATGTTCTCTTTGTACTCGGTAAGCAAATTTTCAACTTCCTCATGAGTTTCATCTTCTATTTTCTCACTCAGTATGTTAGGAATCAAAGCATAAAAGATATCATTTCTTTTTAGATCCTTAACAAGCTATCTACCTTCCATCAAACAAATTTTCAAAGATGTGCATATTCAACCAACAAATTCTTCAACTAGAGGTAACAATATTTTCTTCTTACCATCAACCCAAATAGTATACTTATTCAATCTTCCATCATGTATAGCATGTCTATCATATTTCAAAGGTCTACCGAAAAAAATTCGACAACAATCCATAGGCGTAATATCACACAACACCTTATCATAACACTTTCCAATTTTTGGATTCACAAAACATTGTTCACTCACCATAAGTGTATGTTCATCCTTGATCCATGAAATATCATAGGGATTTGGGTGCTTCATCCTTTCCAACTATAACTTGGTGACCATTTCCTCATATGCCATATTCTCTGAGCTTCTATTTTCAATAATCACTTTCCAAACTTTGTTTGCAACTCTGCATCTGGTCTTGAAGAAACTCTTTCTTACTCAATCTTGCTTATTATTCTCACTCGATAAATTCTTTTGACCATTAGGTTTCCTTCCTTCTCAAGTTCATTTGGTGAATTTTCTTGCACCAATGCATTTATGCTACTACTGACTTTCTTTCTTTCTTATGTAAACTCAAATGATATATGCCATTCTTCTCCATAATTGTAACAAGTTCCTTGGAGCTCTCTTCTATTATATCCACCTCGGTAGTTATTGCCTCTTCCTCAGAATGAACTTCCACCTTTCCACTCATTCTTTCCCTTATCTTAATGTGTGTCTTGATTTTTGTTTTCCTGATAAGGTCTACTATTTTCACCATAAGATCTACCTCTTCCACTAGGGAATCTACCAACTCTTTATCTTTGTCTTTGTTCATGTCTTTTGTTCAATATCTCCTCATCTTTTAAGGAAAAATGATAAGCCTCTTCAATAATCTCCACCTTTATCAAGATAATTTCATCTTGTATAGAACTCCTCAACCCATTCAAAAAAATTTCTATTGTTTCAACCTCATCTTCAGCATGTCCAGATCTGATATCTAATCTATAAAATTTCTCGGTGTAATCTTTCACAAAGCTGTCTTTTTGCTTCAAAGTTTGCATTCTCCTAACTAGGTTAACCTGGTAATCACAAGGTAGAAAATTTCCTTTCAAATTATTTATCATCTTATCCCATACCTCGATCTTGTCTTTACCCTTCTTCTTTTGATCCAATTGGAGATGCTCCCACTACAAGGATGTATGAACTTTCAACTCTATGCTTGCAATATTAACCTTTGTCTCCTTGGTTATGTTCTCATACTCAAATTATTTCTTCATTTGTGTTATCCAATCTATCAGTTCATCTAAATCAAACTTTCCACTATACTCAGGAGAATTAAAATAAGGTGTGGGCTTCAAAGTTGTCAAGACTCGCAAGAATCTTTCTTCTTCCTGATCTATCATAGGTGCAAGTGCAGCTTCTCCCTGCACTTTCTCAAATTCATCATCAATAACATCCTCAAGATGTCTTCCTCGGTGCTGGGATGTCTCAATAGCTTTTAATCTTGCACCAAACTATCTTATGATATTAGCTAAGCCTAGATATGCATTTCCTCTCCCACAAATCATCTTGAAAGCCTTTACAATTGCAGTTCAGATCATAATTTGCTACCCCACAAAAAATCAACTAGGATTTACAAGAAGGAACCTCATATCTAACCTTTTCTCTGATACCACCTAATGCAAGGAAGGTTACCAACTAGGGCCAAAGTAACTCCAAGCTACCAAACTAGCTTACAGAATACAACACGGAAGATTTAAAACGCAGAGAAGGAGAGGAGGAATACAACATTTCATATATTATTGCATCAAACTACATACATCTCAGGTTTTAAGTCCTTCCCAGTTACAACCAAATACACTCAAAGTCTTTACATAATATTTCTCATGCAAGAAAGTCACAAACCCTTGATCCAAACATTCCAACTAACTATTACCTCAAAAACTATTTCCCTGTATAACATCTGAACATTAATTTTATACAAAAGGATATTGAAAAGGTTAGCCTCAAAAGATCCTAAAGATTCAACATAGGAAACAACAACAACCTAGATTTAGGTCCACACAAATCCCAATGAGTGACCCCAACATTAATTATGCAACAAAAATTAAATGCACATGTCAACCACAAGATCCAACATCCAAAAACTAACTCAGTGAGAAAGACTACTGAGCAATAGAGACCAATCGGTGAAACCACCAAGGAATCAAGAACAACCACTAAGACCTGCTGGTGAAGCCCGCTAAAATAAGTAACCGAGCTCGATCAGTGAACCAACAACCAACCAAAAAAGAGCAGTTACCAAGAACTCTAATGATTAGTCTCCAACAAGCTACCAAACTTAAACAAATATAATTTTGGTTGATATAGGATTGCCAAGACCCAAGATGCTCCTGGATCAATAATATGCATTGCAGAGTGCAGTAGCTGGTGCGATTACACAACATCATATTCCTTCCACTACATGGACACGTAGATAGGTTCAACACCAGAGGTAGAAACATTTAATATGTTAAAAATATAATAATACATTGATTTCAAAATAATTTTATAATATACACTTACTCTCTACTATATATTTATTTGGTGTTTTATAGGGGTTGTCATGGGATTAGATTTCCTAGGTTTAAGATGTCATGCTTTTGGCCATTCACTTTTTCCTAGAAAGCTTGCAGTATCATATTTTTCACAATTCTTATTTACAATTTTTATTGAGCCTATGTGAGTCATTTAAATTTGTTTTTCTTTTACTTATACTTAATATTATATATTCATGTGTCTTATGTTAATTATTTTTCTCTTAGGTTACTCCACTAGGGTCCAGGATATCTCATGTATGAAAGGAATCCTTCAGCACACCAAAATGGAAAAAGAAATCCTCACAGACACCTAAACACCAAAAGGTAATTGAGAACAATTTAAATTAAGTTTTTGAAATGTATTATGATTAAACATGTACATGTAGATTGATTTAAAGTCCTTTTTTATCTCTTCCATATATAAAACCAATTGTGGTTTATAGAATTGATGGATGCACCCGATGTAGAAGAGGTTCAAGAGAGGAAAGAGTTATGTCAGTATACGGCTTTTAGAAATCTAACTTGTTCAAGTTCATCTTCAAAATCTTATAATTCTTCATCAACTTGGACTATGTAACATTTTCATCTTCACTTTCATCTCATGTTCTTTGTTTAAACCCTCTTCTCAACTCCTCTTAGATTGCATTCTTTTTTGTTTGAAAGATCTTAATCCTTCCTCTATGACTATAATTTTTTTTTATCATTTTTCCTATAGGAAATGGTCATAGTTTCTTCATCTATTATGATGCTTTCTAGGAGTACAGGAGAATGATCTAAGGCTTTGATATGCATTATATATATATATATATTAGATCTAACTATATGCATTTTAAGTTTTATGTATTTCTCAACTATATATGTTTTTAAATTCTATAAATTTCATTTTACCTATTAGATGCCCCTTCGCAACTTCCCATGGATCCTCTACCATTCCATTTCGTTAGGAGTATCAATCATTGAAGAGGGGTTCCACCACAATAAATGGACGAGGTATGTCTATCTATGGATTTTAACAATCTAACTTGTTGAGGTTCTTCATTATCTTCTAATTTTGCATCAAGTTTGACTATGTAATATCTTCATCTTAAATTTAACCTAAGAAGAGGAGATGAGGAATGATTGGTCTCCTTCCTCTATGACTATATCCTTCCTCTATGACTATAATATTTCTTATCATATTATATTCCTCTATATCCTTCCTATATGACTATAATATTTATTATCATTTACCATACAATAAATGATTGTATTTTCTTCATAAATAACGGTGCCTCCTACGAGTATAGGAGATGAATCTAAGGCTCTGGTACACTTTTTTTGAAGTCCATGCATTTTTTTTGGTGTTTCTCAATTATATATGTTATTAACTTGTATTAATTTTATTTTACTTATTACAGCCTCCTTCGTGACTTCCCATGGATCCTCTACCTTTCCTTTTTATTAAGAATCTTGATCATCCAAGAAGGGGTCCATCACCTTTACTACACAACCCAAGAACGGGAGAAAGACATGAGGTAATCAACAATTCAATTACAAACAAATTATAACTCAATATTTAGTTTCTTTTAATGTTATTTTGACAACTCTAATATATTTTTGACAAAAGTTATTTGATTTGGCATTTGAATTTTTGTTGTAAAGCCATCTATAGAGCCATGTACTACTTTGATGAGGCTCAATTTTGATGATCCACTACAGTCATAATTTGATAGAGACATATAATGCTAGGTTTAGTCATAGAAGGACTACTTTATGTATATATTCACTATTTTTATTATTGTATAATATGAAATGGTGAGCAATACTAGAATGTAGATCACTCACCAAATATAATGGGAGATATTATACATTGGAATCACAAAACCTAGCCTACAAGATAGATATGGTAAGAACAACCAAGTGAGTAAGGATGCTAACATGGTATCTATGCCTTATAGGGTTAGACTTGGTTGATTCCATTAAAGTCTATGAAAATGACATGTAAAATTGAAAGGATAAATATTATTGTGAAAGTAATTAAAATAAATAGGGATAGGAATGTGTGCACATAAAAATTAAAAAGCGGAATTATACTTTGAACCTGATTTTTCTGACTGTTAGAATCCCAGATTCTCAAAATTTTCTGATCTAGCAAATCTTGAACCTGCAACTTTTAGGACTGAAGATTCTGATTCTGGAAAGGAAAAGGCTAACCTAACTCATCCTTATCCAAATACTTTCTAAACTTAGAAATAAAAGAGATCTAGAATAACTAGAATGTAAAATTCTCAAATCTAAACCTGTACCTGCACTTTCTGAACCTGCAAATCTGGAAAATTTATTTATGGTTGGCTATGTAGAGGCTTTCTTTAGTCAACACCCCATTTTGGTAATTCCCACCTCCATATTTAGATTTTAGAATGATTGAAACTTGTCATGCTTGTGAATCTAGAATATTTCTAGAATGAAAGTAAGCAAGAATGTTAAAGTAAATATATAGATCTAACCATATGTGTGATTGAGTGAAACCATGGCATGTAAGTGCAAAGGATGTGTGAATTGAAAGAATTTAATTATGAAGCATCAATGCATAGAATTAAAAATAAAAAGGAAATCATACCAAGCCCCAAGGGAAAAAGTACACCTATCCATCCTAAAAATCTGGTTGAAACTCCATGATGTAGAAGAGGATGTCTTGAATGCTTGATTTGAAGTTGTAGATTCTAGATTTGAATGCTTCAAAGAATTCTTCAATGGACAATCTTTTCTTCAATGGATGTCATCAAGCTTGGACTTTCACCTTTCAATTTCTTGTTGTGATGAAATTGGGGTCTTCACCTTGCACTTGATTTCATTATGCCAAAATGAAGAAATTAGGTTTCTTTTATAGTTTATCCAACAATTAGAGTTTAAAAACTATGGTTGATTCTGACAACTAGGTTGAATTTCGAGCCCAAAAGGAGGAAAAATATGACCTAGGAGATGAAGGTAATTTGTGATTGGAGAGAAATAGAGGAGGATGCATAGATATTATATCCTACCTTGATTTTGAACAAGTTGGGGCTAAAAAATCATTAAATTGTAGAGAACACAAGTGTTTACAATTTAGGACAATATATTTAGCCCCCACTTTAGCAGTATATAACGCTATGTGCATATGAAAGATAAAGTGTAAAGAGAATAACTAAATTAAAAATGGTATATAAAAGCCCCAAGTGTGTAGATCCTACAAGAAACTGTTAGTAACTTCAATCTAAAAAACCAGGTATTAGTGAAAAGAATAAATCACTGAGAGCTCATGGGTAGCTATATGACCCCCTATTTTGGCTTCCTATTAGGAAGGATGAAACATGGAATCATATATACCATGATGAACTATGAATAAAAAGTATTGACACATGATTTTCAAAATCATTCAAGATTTACTTGAAATGTTTTAGAAGGAACTTGCATAGCAAGGAATCTGAATCACAATTCTAGTGCCTAAAACAGTGTGGAAATCAGAGCTTCCTAGCTCAAGTTATGATCAAATGAAGGCAGAGAGATAGTAATGAAGGAGAAGACTACTTAAAATTAATGAAAAATATCCAAAAAAGTAACTAACCTAAAAGTTAACATAAGTTATTTATTACCTTTTGAAGAGCTCATTTCTTACATTACCTTGGTTTTTCTATTGTGAAGAAGAAGGAAGAAACAAATTTTGGGGAAGAAAGTGTTGTAGCCGATGAGGATGGATGTCCTCGGGAGAGGAATAGAGGATGGTGCAACCCTAGAAGAGGTATGTCTCGATACTCATTCTTTGTCTTCCTTTCTAGAATTCTATTCTTTTTTAGTATAGATAGAAACTGAGTCATAGATAGGATTTAATTATGTCCAAAGTAGAAAAACCATAAATTTGACCTAGTCCTTAAAACTCAACTTTGTCCTACAAAGTCGAGTTTGTCCCAAAAATTAAACCCAGTCTACTGAGTCCTAGTCCAAGGTGTTTCTATTTGTCTAATTTTTGTATTAGTCTAGTTAATGTATATGATGCTCTTATATAACTTTGTTGATCTATGATTGCAGGAGATGCCCACTATGCTAGAACTTTTGGCATAACTGATGCAGAGTAAAGATGAGTATGTTTTTGGTGTTGAACTGATGATTGGATGATCAATTATGCTATTGTCATTGATGTCATCTTAGTATTTTTTGGTTGACAGTGTTCCTGTTATGCTGATATATTTTCAAGAGGTTAAATCCAGATATGAGGTAAGTAGTTGGTGCATGTGATAGTACAAGAAGACCTAGTGATGTCTCTAGATTCTAGATCTATGACTACATAGGTTGATCTTATGAATTGTGTGAGTTATGATTGATTGAAGGTTTCTAGGTTAACATAAAGAAAAAGATTAGGCCAAGACAACATGATTTGATTATTGTATCAACTAAGTTTAGATTTAGGTGTTGTGGTCATAATATTTTTATCTTGGCTATGTTAAGAAGTTTCTGTTGCAACCACATCATATTTTGATGACCAGGAGACTAAATTTAAATTGATTGAAGGTCATCCAAGAAAAGACCTAAAGAAGTTCTCAAGATAGTCAAGAAATTTCAGCTAGCTCCTTGACCGATGATGTTAGATCAAGTTGCGATGAGTGATTACATGTTCTAGGGATTTTTATGATGATGATGATTGATAAGGATTTATGAGTTGGCATGTTTATGATCATTTATGATCAAATTGCTTGGTAGTTGTGAAAGAACATTGGAAAGTGTATTATGGTTTGATTTTTATTTTTCAAATTGATGTGCGATGGATTTGAAGGCTGACCTAAGTTAGTTAGGATGTTCTCTATATTTTTAATATGTTTTAGGGTTTTTTCATTGATTGAGAAAGATTGCAAAATGTTTTATAAGGATATTAATTGGCCTACTGAGTTTGTAAGATTTTATCAGCACTAAGCTCTTAACTAGGTGTACCTCAAAAGAGTGCATATTTTAGTGGGTGACATCCCCACATGTGGTTTTTCCTATTTGGGTTTCCATGAGAAAAAATTGGTATTATTGTGTTTCACGATTGTGGATGATTATCTTTATTGTTCATTTTTTCATGCAATATATGTTAATGGATGTAAGTTGTTGAATGGTAGTTGAAAAGTTTGATTTGGTAGATTACTAATTTACCCCCCTCCCCCCTCTTAGAAATCTTGGGTCTCTTAATACTAACAATTGGTATCATAGCTTAGGTCCTCTTTTTGGTAAGCCTAATAGCTTGAGGAAAAATATCCAATGATGAGGAAGGAATCTTCCAAGTTCTGTAAAGACAACTACCTTGTATGGAGTGATAGAATGAAGTTATATCTAAAAGGTATGGGATCTCAATATTGGATACATATCACAAGTAGGTATATCACTCCTCCTATAACTCTCACTAGAGATGAACTAAAAGAATAAAAGGAGAATACTCAAGCACAAGAAGCTATTATAAGTACCCTATCTAATAGTGAATATGTAGATGTTCATTGACTTGATATTGTTGGAAAGTTGACTTCCTGAGGATGCATGACTCATTTTGTGTTGTCATCATGGAAAAAAAGTCATGTTTAGTTTCTGTCATGAAAGACAAAATGAATAAGTATGAAAATAGGGCAGACAGAGATACTCAGTGATCATCACATCAGCGCGCGTGCGAGAGATTGATTCAGCTTATGCGCATTCAGATATAAGTTGTATGACATATGTGCATGCTACATCTAGACATGCATAGTATGGAACTACAATATGACAAAGTTACAGGTAGATCAATAGACTAGCAGTCCAGAAGACAGAGCATGGAAGCTGACTACTATTTTGATCAGCGTGAATTATTTTATGATGTAATGGCTAAGCACCTTTTGTTATATTTTTTTAATGATGTAATTATCATTGTAGTAAACACGCTTTATCTGACTTGTTTGGAAGCGTTGTATATTTTATTTTAGGGCTGACTAGTGTTTTGTTTTGGGTCACGCCTATTCAAATATAAACATATAAGTATGTAATGTAAAGTAATGTTAGAAGTGTCAATTATTATGTAAGAGGAAGATATAGAGGGAAATTATAATGAATTTAGTATATGATATAGCTCTTTAAGAGAGTAAGAGCATCTGTGCATACACGGAACTGATCAGACAACAGTGTCATCATAGCAGTTCATTTTGATATAGTGCATATCATCTTTCAGAAGGTTGCAACCTTCATCTTATTGGGTAGTGAGCCATATACCTTTAACAGGGTTTTGTAAAAGACTCCTAACAGGGTCAGACCTTTAACTAGGTCATTAGACTCACATTGTAAAGACTGCTTCTAATAGGGAAAAGGAACTCTCACAAGTTCATTATACTTCGTACAATATTTGTGGGTACTAATTACCACCGAGGTTTTCCTCTGATCAAGGTTTCCCCATAATCATGTCATAAGTTATGATTTCTTATGTTAAGCTTCATTCTATGTATGTTTGATTTACATTTAAATTTGCTAAAAAGTAATTAATAGACAAACACTAATTCACCCCCCCCCTCTTAGTGTTTCTAACAATTGGTATCAGAGCTCTAGTCCTTAGCAAATAAGTTTAACCACTTGAGGTGATCATGGACTCAGTAGAAGCAAAACACTTGAAAAAGATTCTTGAAGCAGCTCTTGAAGATCTTGATAGATCTGAAAAAGAAAATGAAGAACTTATACTGAAATTTGATGGCTCACAAATGCTTATCAAGAAACTAAGAAAAGATTTGAAAGATTGTTCTACAAGTGACTTAGGGAAAATGATCAAAAATATCAATGAAGAGAATATGTCTCTAAAAGATAAAATTGAGAATCTGGATGAACAACTCACAAACAACCAAATTTCTATTGAAGAAAAGATCAAAGAAAGAAAACAACTAGATGATGAACTTTTAAAAGAAAACATGAAAGTTCTAGAATTGGAAAACATAAAAAAGAAGTTGGAATCTGAATTAATAGAAGCTAAGGATAAGATTGATAAAATCCACACAAGTTATGATTCACTTCAATCTCATCTCAATGCACAAAAGCAAAAAGGTGACACTACTGGTCTTGGATTCAATATAACAAAAACTAAAGTCAATTCATTACAAGAAAGAGGGAAACCTCAAGAAGCATCTTCAGAAGCAAGGAAAGTTGAAAATGTTGAAGAGATTACAACAAATCTACCAAAAAGGGAAATCAAGCAAGTTAATAGAACTTGTTATGCATGCAACAAACATGGTCATTTGGAAAGAGATTGCAAAGAGGTAAGACCTTTTAATGGTTATTGTTTCTCTTGTAATAAATTTGGTCACAGGGTTATACATTGCAGAAAAAATCAAAGAAATCAGTCACAACAGAATCAAAGAAGAATGAATCAAAACAATCAGAGAAATCAACCTTAAAGGAATCTGCAAAACACTACATGTCAGATATGTAACTACAATGGACACACAAAAAAGAAATGCAACTTGATGAACAAGAGCATCAAGCCTCCTATCATTTGTCACACATGTGGAAAGACTAGACACATCTCAAGGTTTTGTAGATTCAAAACTCAAAAACAAGAAGATCCTAAGAAATCACTATTTGAAGAGAAAGGAGAAGTTAAGTTTGTTCAAAAAAATGAAGATTCAAGAAAAATTTGGGTTCAAGTAAAGAAGGACAATGATGTTGACAAAGTAGTTGATGCATCCACAGTGGATGCACCCTCTACTTTTGCTTGAATAGACCTTCTTGGTCTTAGGGGGAGCTATTCTAGCTCAAGACCCCTACGCAATTGGTATACTCATCTCTGAGTATGAACCTATGATATCATGGTTACAAGAACATAATATTGCTATGTGAATTCATGCACTATTTAAAATGCATCAGGATCTAAGTTTCAAAATCTTTGAGTAATTTGCGTACGGTTGCAAATATTAAATGCGGTAGATTGTATAAAATAAAGTAAGTGTTTGATCTTTCTCGCACTTGCATTTGAGAGCACAAAATTTGGAGAACATTGGAGCACTAAACATCAAGGCACAAAAGCATAACAGATTTGGCAGTTGAGCGAACGGACAAGGAGTTTGAAATGGAACCCTAGTAGTCGCGCCATTTTGAAATTTCGTGAAACCCTACTTAAGCAAGTTCCAAGTAAGTATGGCAACCCTAGTTGTGTTTGATATAGTAGAGAAGAAGAGATTTTTATTCAAGAGGCACCCATTAAAATCCATACTCGATGATGTGGAAGGGGCTTTCTCCAATACCCCGCTAGGTGTTGTTCACGTGGAAGATATCTACACGTATATTTACTATAAGAAGGAAATAGTAGGAGATGTCAGCATAGCCACTCATATGGGATCAATGATGAAACCTAATTACACATTCAAGGATGAGTTTGTGCACTTGATAGATAACCTTATTTTCAAATACTCGAATGCGCATGAGTTTGATGAGCTAGAGTAGGTGAAGATTTTGTTAAGCAGAATACATGATGATCTTTATTGGATTGGTGGGTCCCTATGCACATCACTATAGACCTAATCCATGAATTAACCAAACTTCCCAAGACTGGACTAGTTTTTCCTACTGGTAAAGATGTCAAGAAACAAATTGAGCAAGTTTGCCTATCTAGGAGTGACAAGCGCGGGATGACAATTGACCCTATCAAAGAAGATGACATAAAACTCTTAACAATGATACTTGGGTATAAGTTTCAGCAAGCAAGTAGGTTGAACAGTGTCTCTGCATCAACAGTCCTAACAGCTATAAGAATGGTGAAGGACAACACTCAATACAACCTATGTGAGATCTTGCGTGGTCAATTGATTGACAACATTCAAATTATCAAGCATGATTGGAGCAAGAAATTTAGGTTTGGATCTTTGATCATCTACTTGTACTTCCATATAGTTGGAAAGGTTGCAAACCTTTACCTAGATAGGATAAAACCCACAATGTCTCAGATTTCTCTTAAGGTCACCTTAGAGAGCAGTGCAAGGGATGCCATGGATATGGATATAAAGACATTAAAGATAAAAATGCAGAATAGGTTCAGACTATCTGAGAAGATAGTTGACAAATACATGGATGCCATATGTTTCATGGTAGAAACATATTGCACATGCATGGAGGCAATTGAACCTAGAACCAAATGGATTCACCCTCTTGGTTACAAAGTGGAAGATCATGTGTTAGAAGGATATGCGCAAGTTCTATTGTCAGCGCCCAAAGATCCTAATGAGCCTAGGTGGGGCACTTACAGAGAGAAGACCAATGAAGTGAATACTATCTTACATAGTGCTGATAATAAAAGGAAAGCATCTAGAATTACATCTAACATACTGAAAGTTCATAGAGTCACTCAAGAAGATCTTGACAAATCCAGAGATGCCAAGATAGAAAAAGAACTTGAGAAAGCTAAACAGATCTAGAAGAAGAAGAAAGTAGAGAGCACCTCTGCACCCTCTACCACCATTGACTTAGATTCATCTCCACTATCTACACCAAGCAAGAAGACTTGAGGAAGAAAACAAGTGCCCACAAATCACCCATCCTCAAGGAACACTTGGAGAAAATCAAAGAATAATCAAGCTCCTCCTGAGGTAGGATTTAGACCTAGTCTAAATGTGTTAAGAAACATGATTGTAAATGAAGGGAGATTATATACACTTTCTAAAGTCTATGAAAAATATCAAGAAATTGATAAGACTGAGATACACTCTATGATCATATCTCATATGATCAAGTTCAAAAAGATAGTTCTTGAACTCAAGACAGTGATGCCAGATCAGTTATGGAACTTGTTGGAGATCATGAAAAGATATGCAATTCAAGAATACATGAGGATAAGAGAAGAAACATTGGATACTCTTCTTCCTATATGCTCGCATGATGAGAAGGCTATATTATTAGATCTGGTGAAGCCTCATCTCTGAACTAAGACAAGGACCTTACAGATTATGAACAAAGAATATGAGTAGATAGGTAAGGAGACTGAAAAGGCATTTGCACAAGTGTTTATGGATACACACATGTATCCACCAATGGCATCTACAACAAAATTTACTCCATCTCCTCCCAAATAGGTTACAAAACTAGTGGTTCAGATTGCACCTATGATAGGTCCACAGGCTTCAGTGCCCATAGTGACAATAACTTCTAATACAAATAAAGATTCAGAAGACACTATAGTAGTTGACAATGTCAAGATATCCATGACTACATCTGAAAAAGATATGGACAAAGTTGATAAGGCATTTGTAAGCACTGAAGAAATGTGCACTAATGATACCTCTGCACAACAAGATGAAGTTCCCATCAATGATCAAACTGACATAAATTAAGATACTCAAGGTGAAAAGACACCAATAAAAGAGAAACGTCTAGTAAAGGTTGAATGCATGGATACAAGTCAAAATGCTATAATCTCACCATCCACTCAACCATCTACCTCATTGTTGTCAAGGTTAACTCTTGATTCAGCAAGTTTGGATGCATGGGGAGAAAAAGACCTAATTAAGATCAACATTCTTGCTATGGAAAAGGAAAAAGAGAAACAAGTGATGAGAAATCCTCACTTTTTAGAAACAGTAAACATATTGAATGACTTAGTGCCTGCTGATCAGAAAGTAGCTAAAGTCCAATTAGTTGAAGATGTGGACAACATTTTGTCAAACTTCAAATCTCACTTTATAAGCTTAGTAGACTCTGCTACTAAGGTTTCAGAAGATGAATACAAGAAGGAGAGACTGAATGATTTGGTAAAGAACTTTACCTTAGACTTGAACTCCTTAAAAATTGGGCAATCCATACTTAAAGAGTTGGTAGCTAAAGGCAAGAGAATCATAGCAAACTGCATGGACAGAGTTAAGTTCACCTCTAAGCACACCAAAAAGGTAGAAGAGGCAGAGTTAATGGTGGATAACATCATAAAATTAGTTGAATCATCCATGCAAGACATGAACATATGCAATAATGTCTATCAAGGACAGTTGGATAAAATTGAGAAGGCAAAATTAGAAATCAGAAAGATAAGAATAAGACAAACCCAGTTGAGAAATGCACTTGCACCATCTCTAGCAGTCCTTAATGAGAACATTAAATAGAATGATGACACCATGGTGACATATGATGAAGTTCCTTGCATGGATCTGATAAAAATGGAGAAATTGACATATGCTCTATGCGTGCATCTTCAGACAGTTGATGCTATGAAAGTATTTTGGCAGAAAGAGATTCAATCTCTTCAAATTGTATACCCTAAAGTTTACATGGAGTAAGTATGCAGAAGACTTACTATTTTTTGTACACCTTTGTCATTAATGTCA
>MU225702.1:246612-269032 GCA_018584345.1 Thuja plicata
TATGATATACAAGTCACATTTTGTGTTAAGTCATTTTGAGTAACTTGGCCACATTCCTTTGTTGCCATAAATGAAAAAGGGGGAGATTGTTGGCAAGTTGACTTCCTGAGGATGCATGACTCATTTTATATTGTCATCATGGAAAAAAATTCATGTTTAGTTTCTATCATGAAAGACAAAATGACTAAGTATGAAAATAGGGCAGATAGAGATACTCAGTGATCATCACATCAGCGCACGTGCGAGAGATTGATTTAGCTTATGCACATTTAGATATAAGTTGTATGACATGTGTACATGCTACATCTAGACACGCATAGTATAGAACTAAAGTATGGAAAAGTTACAAGTAGATCAGTAGACCAGCAGTCCAGAAGACAGAGCATGGAAGCCGACTACTGTTTTGATCAACGTGAATTATTTTGTGATGTAATGGCTAAGAACCTTTTGTTATATGTTTTTAATGATGTAATTATAATTGTAGTAAACATGCTTGAGCTGACTTGTTTGGAAGTGTTGTATATTTTGTTTTAGGGCCGACTAGTGTTTTGTTTTTGGTCGCGCCTATTCAGATATAAACATATAAGTATGTAATGTAAAGTAATGTTAGAAGCATCAATTATTATTTAAGAGGAAGATACAAAGGGATAGTATAATGAATTTATTATATGATATAGCTCTTTAAGAGAGTAGGAGCATTCACGCATACATGAAACTGATCAGACAACAGTGTCATCACAGCAGTTCATTTTGATATAGTGCATATCATCTTTCAAAAGGTTGTAGCCTTCGTCTTATTGGGTAGTGAGCCTAGGAAGTGATCCATATACCTTTAACAGGGTTTTGTAAAAGAATCCTAACAGGGTCAGACCTTTAACCAGGTCAATGTACTCATATTGTAAAGACTGCTTCTAACGGGGCAAAGGAACTCTCACAAGTTCATTATACTTAGTACAATATTTGTGGGTACTAATTCCCACTGGGGTTTTCCTCTGATCAAGGTTTCCCCATAATCATATCATGTGTTATGATCTCTTATGTTAAGCTTCATTCTATGTATGTTTGATTTATGTTTAAAGTTGTTGAAAAGTAATTAATAGACAAACATTGATTCACCCCCCCCTCTCAGTGTTTCTAACAGATACTACATATGATGTATGGGAAAATTTGAAACTAATATGTGGGGGAGATATTCATGTGCAAAATCTAAGGAAGATAGTCTTAGAGGATCATATGATGACATGAAGTTGGTAGAAGGAGATAACATTGCACAATTTGCACAATATGTCCTAAGAATAAAAAAAGTTTTTCGTGCTATCAGAGGTGTTGGTGAAACTATTGAGGAAGATATTGTGGTAAGTAAAATGTTAAGAAATTTTCTGCCTTCTTATTCCATTAGATTGTCTATTATAAATGAGATGATAACCTTTGATAATGTTACTATAAATGGACTAATCGGTAATCCTACTGCATTTGAGTTAAATAACTTTGACAATAGTATTCTAAGAGTTGAAGCGGATTTCAAGGCATCAATGTATAATGTACTGGTAAGGAAAGGTAAGGGAAAAGTCATGATTCTGATTACATGTCAATTTATGCTAGGGAACTTGAAGCTATCTTGGGAGAAGAGAGGAAATAGGGAGAGCTTGAAGCTCTATTTGTCAAGAGACTACCTAGTCGGACTAGTAAGTACAAAGGTAAACTTCTAGTGAAAATGTTTCAATGTAATAAGATTGGAAATATTGTTGCTATATTTCCTAATGTATAAAAAAAGGATAAGTTTAGAAATTTTAAGGGAAAGGAGAAGAAACAATTCTTTCTTGCAGTGGATTAAGGTGTTACCAATGAAGAAGTGGGAGATAATGAAGAAGAGGAGTTTGGATTTTTTGCAGTCAAATGAGATCCATTTGAAGGAGAAGAGGCATTGGTTTCTCACATAAGACACAATGATGAATGAATTATAGACATTAGATGTTCACATCACATGACTGGTGATAGGATTAAGTTCATAAACTTGATGAATTTATGGTGGTGTGGTAAGAATTGGTAATAGTACACCTTGTTTGGTTAAAGGAAAAGGCACTATTTCTTTGAATGGTAAAAATAATATAGATTATGTCTATTATGCAGATGGTCTAACTGATGCAGAGTGGGCAACTAGAAGAATGGCAGAACCTAACTACTAATTCTGAAACTTTTCACTCAACTTCTAAGCCAACCTTCAACTAATATCCTTACTCACCTATTCCATACATAGTAATGAAATTCAGACTTATCAGGAGTGATAATAGTTCTTTCTCCTTGGCATGTCTTACCTTGAACCTCTACACAAGTATGAACACCTCATTCAAATTTTGTGGTCATAAAGAACAAAATTTTCCTAGTGGCCGGTAGCCCTAAGAACCTAGTTTATCAAAGAAAACTCCTTAATTATTGAAAGAACCACTCAATCTATTTATTTTTTAGATACCTATTTTGGGCCTTAGACAAAAATCCAAGAGATTGGGTCTTGACTATGCTCCTGCACCCCCACACACTTGCAAATGAATGTAGACCTAATATGCCTAATTAGGATTGGTTTCCAATGTAGGTCCTTAGAAATGGTTTCACATAACCAAAAAAAAGACTTGGATGTTTTCTCAAACCTTCAAATATACTATTTCCACCAGTCAATTGGTTCTATTCACTCCCTTGTATGAATGTCTCATCATTCTTCTCATTTCTAGACTAAACACATGGACTTGTTTAGTCTAGGGCCTAGTGGGAAAAATAACAAACTATACTCCCTGATCCTACCCTTCAAGAATCTTAAATTATACCTCCCAAACTCAAATTCCACCAAGATCCATGGAGTTACCATGGTGGGATTGCAACTTAGGGCTCCATCTTTCACTAGACTCTATAAACAAGGGTTTCCTGGACTGGTTTCACTAAATGATTCACAAATTGCACTAAACCACACCAATGGATCAAACTAGTTGCATAAGAACCACAACACATAGAACTATGCAAATCCTTCAAACTTAAATCAAATTCAATCACCAACCAATCGTGTTGTACACAAATTAGAGAGGTTATCAGCAAAATTAGAGTTTATTCATTCAAATTCCACTAAACTTAATACATTAATCAACAAACATTCACATATGGTCTAAAAGGGCCTAAATAGGCCCTTCCCAAGGGATAAAACTATTTTTCAAATGGTTTTTGTCATTGGTTTCCAAATTGCAACTTCTTTGAGAAAATTTTAAAAGATGCATAACAACTTTTAAATGTTGCTTGACAACATTTGCATCTTTTATGCACTTTTGAGAATTTATTCTCTAATTATCCTAAATGAGTTTTTAGGCTCTGGTAAGAATTTCAAATAAATCATTTATTCCTATACCTACAACTAACCCACCTAAAGACCTTATTACAACCCTTTATATACCCCTTGGTCTAATAGGACTCTAGGTTTATAAAACATATTAGAGCCTATTAGCCTTACAAATAGGTCATTGAGTACATCATGGATGATCGTACTAGATCTAACCCTTTATTCCCTTAACTCCTATCTACCAAGAAAATTGGTTACATGAGGTTTTCCTACACCATACCCCGAGGGCCATAAAAACTCAAGTCCCTTGATTTGGAAAATCTAAGACTTTGATTCTAGTGTGCTCAATGACTTCAACAATCATCCAAGTTTCATCTTCCAGGGGTTGATGCTTCCATTTGATCAGGTATTTGTAGTAGGTATGTTTCCTCATTTTCTTTCTTACCCTATTGTCAAGGACACACTTAATCTCAGGTTTGGATTTTTTTGGTAGATCTTGTACCAAACCTTCTATGTTTTCCTTAGATTGACCTATATCACAAACATTAGTAGCAGGACCTTTATATGCATAAATTTCAAAAATATTAGAAATAGGGGAAAGACCAACATTAGGAGGAAGATCTATTTTGCATGCATTGTTTCCACACTTCTTGGAGATCTTGAATGGTCCTATATTCCTCATAATCAAATCAATATACTTCTCTTCTAGATGTCTCTCCTTTTTTAGATGAATCATCACCATATCACCCACTTGAAATTGAAAATCTCTCATCTTCTTATATGTTTCTTTCTTATACTTATTAGTAGTGTGTGTCAACTGATCTCTCACTTACTTATGGATATCCCTCATCACCTCTGTAAAGTCTTCTACCTGTGAACTTCTTCTTTGCAAGTCTTTCATATCCCTCAACTCCAAAACACCTATTGGGTGTGTCCCATAAACAATTTAGATTGGGCTCAAACCAGTGCTTCTATTCACCTAGTCATTATAAGAGAATTATTCTTGAGGAATGATAGAATCCCATGTTTCTCCATTCTCTTTTGTTAGACATCTTAATAGGTTCCCAAGTTACCTATTAACAACCATTGTTATTTCATCAGGTTGAGGATGGTAGGCTGAGGACAAAGAAAAACTTGTACCTAGTCTCTTCCAAAGAGTTATCCAAAAGTCTCCAATAAACTTGGAATCTCTGTCTGAAATGATAGATAAAGGTGAACCATGAAGTGTTACTAATTTTTTGAAGAAGATTTCTGCAATGTGGGATGCATCATGGGTAGTTTTACAAGGTATAAAGTGGGCCATCTTAGAGAATATGTCCACCACAACATAAATAGTGTCATGCCCTAGTTTTGTCCTTGGAAGTCCTAATACAAAATCCATGCTCTTTTAATCTTGTGGTTTATTTGGAATTGGAAAAGGAGTGTACAAACTATCATTGAAACTAATTCACTTAGACTTTTGAAAAATTATACATCATTCAACAAACTTTTTGATGCCCATCTAAGTCCTTGGCTAGAATAGAATCTTCTAACAAGTTCAAGGGTTTTGTCAATCCCAAAATGCCCTCCTAGACTCCCATAATGATTTTCCTTTATTTTTTTTCTCTCATAGAACTTATAGGAATGCAAAGCTGACTCCCTTGAGAAAGTAGGCCCTCTTGCAAAATAAAATCAGAGAATTTTGAATGATATATATCCCGCATTTCCATGCATACCTGATTAGCTTCTTTGAATTCTTCATCTCCTTGGTACATGTCCTTCATTGAATTAATCCCTATGCTTTCCAACTTGATTTCCTTCACTGTCAAAATCCTCCTGCTAAGAGTATCAACTGCCTTATTAGGTACCCCTTTCTTATGTTTAATGATGTAAGTACAAGCTCTTGGAATTATTGGAATGATGTACTAAGAGGGGAGGGATGAATCAGTACCTCTAAAACTTTTTCTGTGGTTGGCCCATTAACCTTTGTGTCATCAAATTTGTATATTCCTATCTATCTGTTCTTCTTTTCTTATGTATGTGAAATCATAATATAAGTTCTTTGCATGTGTAAACATTCAAGAAACATACATGAAAGTAAATAATGCATAACACATGATATGATATCGCAGAAAACTCCTGTTAGGAAGTAAAAACTGTGGTGAGAATGTCTACCCACAAAACTTCACTATCTACAGATAAGAAGGGATTTAATAAAGGCTTACAATTGATCACTTCTGATGATCTATCCTGTTAGGAGTATTAGAGTGAAGAACTATTAGGGTCTACTTCATTTGAAGCTTTAGCAACACTGTTAAGTGTGCACTTTGTTAAGAGATTTATCAAAGAACTGCTAAGTCCACCTTCTACAAAATGATTTTAGATGTGATGCACTTGTTAGAATGCAAATACAATATAAATTTTGATCTAGTAGTGAATGCAATCTCTAATTGCTGATAATAGATCCTATAAAGCTTACAATGTAAATGCAATCACCTTGAGTGATTTAATGATACCTTGTCTCTGCTCATCGATAGCCTTATTTGTGTTCTTAAGAAGTGATATGATATGTTTCTGAACTTTGCATGAATTCTCTTTTGCTACTTAGATGCTCTCCATGGATATAATCATTTATCCAAATTACAAGTCTCTCATATTACAAATGATTGAACATCTATTTATACTATTTTCTAGTTCTATTCTTGATTCACACTTTTCAAATTAACTCTAGATCCAAGGTTTACAACTTGAGCTTGATCTTTAGTTAGTTATGTTTTAGATCCATTAGGTTGCTTTAAAACATTTACACTATGCTTTCTTTCCCCTCAAGTAAAGATTTAAAACAAATAAAAACTCTATAAATAGAATTACATTGTTTTATCTGATGTGTAAAGTCAGATCCACTGTTTGCATGTTCTGTAACTGACTGTCGATTCTGATGGTCGGGTTGCTCTGTCAATTTTGTCAATTTTCTTTCATTCTTTGCTCTGTCGGTTTTCTTCTCTGTCTGTGTCCCTTAATTGAATTGTTTTTAGGGCATGCCTATTCTGCTCTGTGGGTGATGTTCTCAAAACTGTATTGTTGGTAATGCTTTTCGTCGGTTTAACCCTTGACAGTGTTTGTCAGGCAATTCTACACTTAGCATTTTTAGGATAGATATTGTCATTTCATTGGGTATGCTTGTTGTCCTTCGGTTATGTCTATACCGATGACCTTTATCATGTCTTTCACTTTAAGTATACTAATTGAAAAACTTAATGTCATCTGTCTCCCCCTTTGACATTAGTATCAAAAATTGATATGTGCAACATACTTGATGTATTAGTATGTACACCTGTGTATACTTCTTCCTTAGTCATGAAATGACTCCCCCTATGCATATGCCAGTAAGTGTAAGTTTATGTACATATATATCCTTTTTGTACATACATTATACATATCCTCATATAGTATAATGTACATATGTATACATTCCTCCTTTTTCTACTAAAGTATATTGTACATAGTATACATTCCTCCTTTTTTGATAATGAGGGAAAAGGTACATACAACTTGTCAAAAATGTGAGAGTGAGGCTTTGATTTCCTCCATCATCTTCTCCCATTTCTCCTTCAAATTCTCAAGTGCCATGTGATTAAGTGATATTCTCACATGCATGTTATATATGTTGTCTACCATAGACATCTCTGGGGTTGAGATCAGATTTCTTGCATCTGTTTTATGTTGTTGCAAAGTGGTGAGGTTTGGCAATATGTGAGCTTGTAGCTCTATAACCTCAATTCTGAATTGTGTCTCTGCATCCCATATCTCTTGTCTCAATCTGTTTACCTCTGTGATCTTTTCATGACGTAATTTTATTGTGTTTGCATCAGAGGTTAAACTTTGTGCACTAGCTGTTAGATCTAAATATAGTTGGGACAACTTTTCACTATTCTCTTTAGTGAAATTTTCAAGTGTGCACAATTTCTGAACTATGGTAATAGCTTCTGCAATTATTGGTTCTAATTGACTTGTTAATTCAGAGAGCTTTACCTTATTTTCTGCCACTTCTTGGCTGAGCTTTTCAATTAGTTTGTGCTGATACTTCATCTCTGCATGTTCTTCCATTGCCTTCTTTGCATCTACATTTTGATTTGTGATGGCATCGGTAAGAACTATTATTTGGTCCATGACTAATATGTCATTTTCAGTTTTGATATCTAGAACAAGTTGATGTAGAATGTCCCTTGCTTTATCAAGTGCTTGGGCTTCCCTATGTGCCTTTTTCATCTTCTCTCAAATTGCTTTTCTCTGACACATTAATCCAAACTTTTGAAGTGCTTCAGTATCTAAAGTAGATACATCCCACTTGGGTATTTCTATTACCTCATCAAGTGCTACCACCAAGAAATATTTCTTCATTACTTTCTTCTTCTTCTTCATCGTCTGGGAGACTGATTGGTGTACTACTATTTGTAAACCTTGAGATTGGATTGATTTTGTAGGTGAGGGTCGAAAAGATGAAGCATCCTGTTGCTTCTGTTCAGAGTCCATTGGTTAGTTTTGTGAAGACATCTCTTCATTGGCCTTAGGTGTACCAAAAAATTTATCTTGCTTTTCTTTCATGCTCTCGTCCTGCTTTACTTCTTCACTCTTTTCTTTCTCTTCATCCTTTCTCAATGTTTCATATGTTTTAGTATCTTCTCTTTTATCTTTTTCAGGTGACACCTTTTGTTGTATTTTGGTTGCATCCTTCATTTCTTTAACTATATCTTTTTGAGTATCAGATGAATCTTTAATTTCATCATTACCCATGTCCTTGGGTATATCATCATCTTTCTTAGATGATTTCTCCTGACTTGATTTAGTATCAATAGCTTGTATCAATATTTTCATATTGGTCAGTGTATTAACTTCTGCATTGTTACTAGGTGTTTCTTGACCGTCAGTATTACCCTATGCAATATTGATATCTTCACCATTTTGCACCTGTTCTGCAGGGTCTTTTCCAACCATGTTTCATCATTGATATCATCAGTTATGTTACCTTTGATTATCAATTCTTATTTGGTAACCTCTTCTTCATTACTCAAATCAATATGAATTGTTTTTGGTGGATTTTGACTCTCCTCACTTTGAGTTTTGTCAAGAGTAGTGTCAGGCCATACTTCATCTATAATGTCAGTATGCTTGGGGCCTACTATTTCACTCTCCTCTTTATCCAATTCCATACATGAGTCATCTTTTATATCTTTGATGATGATGTTTTCTTTCACTGGTCTAGCTTCCTTAGTGGGCTCCTTGAGTATCTTGCTCCACTTCTTAATGCTTTGCTAATCAAGATCAATTAGCTTCCCTTTGAGAAATTTGTATGCTCTCATTTTTGGTGAGAACTTCTTTTCATATTTCTTCATCATCTCATTTATTTCTTCCTTCTTTGAATTAGAAGGCATAAGAGTAACAAGTACTCTTTTGCTTATCTCTTTTTCCTGATGTAGTGCAAATGTCCATCTAGCAGACAATCTCTCTGTTAGTTCCTTTGGTACATCATATTCTAAAAATTGTAGTGAAACATAGTGATGTTTGCACATCTTAGCAATTATAGCTTCTTCAATCTTATTTTGATCCTCTGTACTAAATTTCAACCATTTCCTAATGTTAGGATTAGAAATAGATGGTGATTCTGAAATGTCCTTACATATTTCATCAATTGTCTTTGGAATCAAGGGTTCTTTCCCTTTTTGCACATCTATGTCAGCTTCATCCATGACTGAGTCTTCTAGATCTTCTCTAGTTCTAGTCATCTTCCTCCTTTTGGTCTACTTTTCTTTTGGTGAGGCAGGTTTTATCTTGTATATCCTCACTCTATCTTTCTTTAGTGGTGAAGGAGTTGATTCTTTTGTAGTTTGGCTTCTTGTTCTTGAAGTAGCTGTTGTTCTTGCTTTCTTGGGTGGAGGATGAGATGGTGAATCTGACTGTGTACCCTCTAAGTCATTCTTTTCTTCCTCTTCACCGATAGGTGACTGAACCTCAGTTTGTTCCTCCTTTCCTTTTGTTTTCTCTTCACCTTCTTCAATAACTACAAATTTCTTGGTTAATTTTTTAACCATTTTGTCGTTCTTGTTTACAATTTTCTTGACAACAAGAGCTATCTTAATCTTTGGTTTGGCTTCTTCATAAGTGCCAAATATTTCTTTCTTGTTGTCCACAGGTTCATTTAATAGTGCCTTAATGCACTCAGTGGCTTATCCTATTTTGATCTCATATTCTAATGGTGATAGCCAGGATTTCCTAGGTACTACTACTTTGATATAGTTCAAATCAGTATCTATCATAAAACATATATCTTCTTTGTGTTCTTCTATCAAAATTTTAGGTATCCTTGTTCTAGCTTGCAACGTTTCCTTAATAATTTTGAATTACTCATTCATTATGTCATCAAAATTTGTTCCTAATGACTCTATGTGCTCACTTATCTGTATGGTTACAGGTTTGCTTGTATCCCATACTACTTTGCCTATGGAAGGAAAGTATTCTTCAAAGTAAAAGAATATGCACATAATGAGGGAACCAAACTTACAAGTGTTTTTCTTTGAAGATCTTATGGTGTTCATGTTCTCCTCAAGTTGATTCAACAGTATCTCTACAAGATCCATCTTCTTTCCTAGTTTGATGATCATATAAGTTGTGCTCATAGCAGTGCTTGCTACGTTATTCATTCTGCTGGCCTGGAAGATCCTGTATTCTACCACACATGCACCAAAATTGAGTTCTTCATCGGTGATAGTATTGACCTTAAGACCTCTCTTGTATTATTTTGCACCAGTTAGCTTTTCCACTTCCTTCAAGGATGGGTTCTTGTAAGCTTGAGGTTTGTCAATTGTAGGATATCTAGTAACTGCATGAATAACAACCTTTGTTATTCATTTTTCCTTACTAAGCCATAAATTCTGGTTATGCTTTCTGCTGAGAACTATCCATATCCACTCTATTTTAAAAACTATAGGAAAGTGTAATGCATTTGTGAGACCTTTCACTTCTAGATGCTTGTGCTCTTCTTTCAAGTTTCCAGCTTCATCACACAGTTCCTTATATGCATTGTCTGTTTGAATAGTCCCAAAGGATAACTGAGAGGGGGGGGTGAGTCAGTTATTAGTTACTTCAGTCCTTTTTACTTCTTTAACTTTAGTATACAACAAAGTAAATTCATAATCAGATAACACTGTACTCAACACACAATTTGATTACGGGAAAACCAAATGGTTAAAACCCCGGTGGGAATTAGCACCCACAATAAACTATACTTGTTTGTAGTAATCCCTATTATAAGATATTTCAAACCTATTAGGAGTTTTACAATACATTGCAATAACTATAGTGACCTAGTTAAGGGTCGAACTCTGTTAGGAGTCTTTTATAAATAACTTAGTTAGGGGTGGTGGACTCACTATCCAAAAGCTCACTACTTGATGGTGAAGGCTACAACCTTCTGAATAACAGATACACACTATATCTAATGATGAACTATAGAGTACACTTGCTATCTTTAATAGTTCCAGTGTATTACAATCTTTCACTTCTTCTTCACATAGACCCTTGATGAATGAACCAACTCTGATAATTTGCTATGTACATATTTCTTCACTTTTTGTATCATTCACACTTAGCGTATCACAATTGAACTACTATAAGTATCTTCTTCAAATTAGAAGGTCATGTCAGCTCTTAGAAACACTTCATCAATATCTTAGTTAGCTTAACTAAGCATGCAAACAATATTAATTCCATGCCAGTCAATGCTAAATAGACGCGACGCTTCACCGAGTCGGCCTCACCAAATTAACCATAACTTTGCAATCATCTTGAAACACATTTGGCGCCTTTGGATTTATATCACCAACTCATAATTAATCATACATATAGACACACATATCCTAAAGATAGGTGAAACTCATGAAACACGTTATATACGTCGGCCCTAAATAGTTATACTTCCAGAACTGTAACTGCTAATAACAGAATTGCATAACTTTACTGAAATATCATATCTGGGTCTACGTGTATGAACATAACATAATGAACATGTAAAAAACATGTATCTATCCACACAAGTCTTCATGTAATCATTTAGATAAGTTTATACAGAATTAATACTGTATATTATATGTTGTCATCAATGACAAACATACAATCAATCAACTACTCAGAATTAAATCTCCAACAATCTCCCCATTTGACATTGATGGCAACATATGATATCAAAAACATCCTTTGTTCATGGTTTCCTCTTTCTTTTACAATCTTCTCAATATCCTCAACAAAGATTCCTCTAAACTGCTGCAATTCCTCTGTCTGTGTTTTTGTTCCATCTATATACTCCCCCAGAGTATATGCTACCCCTTAGTACATAATCCTCCTTACTATATAATCCCCCTTTGACATCAATGTCAAAGGGTGCCATAGTCCTTTAGGCACAGGTACTATTCCAGAAGTAGAGTAGTCGACCATTCATCAGTCACTTAATGACTGATGTCTTTGTTGCTTCTTCTAAATAGACTTAGGAGAGGGAATTACTCCCAACTTCTCCCTGAGATACTCAAAAGTATCCTTTGATAAGGGCTTTGTGAAAATATCTGCCAATTGTTCTTTGGTGTTCACATAGTCCAATTTAACTTCTTTGTCTACAACCTTTTCTCTTAAGAAATGGTACTTGATCTTTATGTGTTTTGTCTTTGCATGCATGATAGGGTTCTTAGACATGTTGATAGTGCTAGTATTATCACAATGAATAAAAATAGGATAATCAACCTGAATGTCAAAGTCTTTAACCATCTACTTGATCCAAACCATAATTGAACAATTTAGTGCTACTGCAACATATTCAGCTTCTGTTGTTGACTGAGAAATACAGTTCTACTTCTTGCTTATCCAAGAAACCAACCTGTCTCCAAGGAATACTAATCCTCCTGAAGTGCTCTTTCTGTCATCAATACAACCTGCCCAATTTGCATCTGTATATACATGAATTTTTACATTCTCCGATTTAGGATACCACAAACCATAGTCTATAGTTCCCTTTAGATATATAAATATCCTTTTTACTGCCATTAAGTTATTTTGCTTGGGTTCAGCTGCAAATCTTCCAACAATGCCAACTACATTACATATGTCAGGTCTAGATTGAGTTAGATAAATGAGTTTACCAATCATAGATTTGTACAATGTCTTATCAACTACTGTGGAGTCATCATCTTTTGAAATCTTGTTTCCTATTATCATAGCAATGCATACTGGCTTACAATCATCCATCTGAAAGGTCTTTAGTATTTATTTCACATATTTAGACTGATTAATGAATATACCTTTATCTATTTGCTTTACATTTAATCCCAAAAAGTATTTTATGAGACCAATCATACTCATTTCAAATTCATTTTGTATTTCTTTTGCAAATGCTTTACTAAGCTTATCATTATCCCCAAAGATAATGTCATCAACAAATATAGCAACTAACAATAATCCATTAGGTGTTTCTCTTGTGAATAGGTTATAATCTGCTACTTCTTTCTTGAATCCAATCTTGGTAAGATAACCATCAAGTCTCTCATACCAAGCTCTTGGGGCCTATTTAAGACCATAGAGTGCTTTCTTCAATTTTCATACCATATCTAGTTCATCTGAAAGACTAAATCCTTTAGGCTGTTCAATGTAGACTTCTTCATTCAAATCACCATTCAGAAAAGATGATTTTACATCCATTTGATATACTTTAAATTCTTTGAATGTTGCACATGCCAAGAACAACTTTATGGCTTCCAGTCTACTCACAGGGGAAAATGTATCTGTGTAGTCTATTCCTTCTCTCTACACATATCCCTTAAATACCAATCTTGCTTTGTTTCTAACCAATGTACCATCTTCATTCATCTTGTTTCTGAATACCCACTTTGTTCCAATAACATTTTTGTCACTGGGTCTAGGGACTAATTCCCATGTGTCATTTCTGATTATCTGATCTAGTTCTTCTTTCATTGCATTCTTCCATTCAAAATCATTACAAGCATCTTCAACACTTAAGGGTTCAATCTGTAAAGTAAACATACCTCTTCATCTACTGCTAGACTTTTTTCTTTTGATTTGGTCAAAACACTGCTGCTCTGATCTCCAATGATGTCATTTTTAGAGTGGTATCTAGATGTGAATTTTGGAACCTTAGGTGTGTCTTCTTCTTCTATAGTATGTGATTCTTCTCTTCTTGATTCAGGGTCATTGCATGAGACATCAATGCAATCAAACATTTCTTCAATAACAGTATCTTTGTTGCTAGGTCTGGATTCTTCTTCAATCATAAGTGCATATTCATAGTATCTTTCTTGAATCATAAACTTTTCATCAATCTTAACATGCATGCTTTCAATTATCTTCTTTAATCTCAAATTGAAACATCTATATGCTTTTCTTTTAGTAGAATAACCAAAGTTCATAGGATGTCTTATTCGCGCCTGGCCTCAATTGGGTTTTGTTGATAGTATATACTATTGTGTTCACTACATCTCTCCAATAGGTGTCCACAAATTTTCCTTCAATCATCATAGTGCACGATGTATCAATTATGATCCTATTCCTCCTTTCTGTAATCCCATTCTGCTGAGGGGTTCTAGGTGCACCCAATTGTCTTTTAATACCATGCTCTTCACAATAGTCATAAAACTTATCAGAGGTGAACTCTCCTCCTCTATCTGATCTAAGACATTTTAGTTTCAATCCGTATTCATTCTCAACTTTAGCTTTGAATATTTTGAACTTCTCAAAGGCTTCAGACTTCTCCTTTAATAATGCAACCCACATCATCTTAGAAAAATCATCAAAAAACAAAATGAAATACCTTTTCTCCATAGAATGATCTTATTTGAGTAGGACGACACAAATCTATATGCACTAGGTCCAATTTTTTCTCAGCTGAGTTCTGCTCACTTCTGAAGGAACTCCTTACATGCTTTCCAAAACACATTCCCTGGATATTGTGTCAAATGGTCTTGCAATAATTGGTAGGTTTCTAACTACCTTAACATTGTTGATCTTTACTATATTATCAAAGTTGATATGACAAAGTCTCTTGTGCCATAACCAACTATCATCCACCTTTGCAACAAAACAACTTACATCAAAATTAAGCTAAAAAACATTACCTTTTATTTTGGAGTCTGATGCAATCATGTCTCAATCCTTGTTGTTAATGATGCACTTGTTGTCTTTGAACTCCAAATAATAGCCTTTGTCAAGTAGCTCTCCAACACTCAGCAAGTTATGATGTAATCCACCAACATATAGAACATCATCTATCTTATTATTTCCATCCAAAGTGATAGAACCTCTTCCTATCATAGGTTTGGGAGTGTTATCTCCAAATCTAACCATACCACCTTTGTACTTGTCTAACTGAACAAATATGTCTTTGTCACCTATCATATGATGAGAGCATCCACTGTCAATGATCCAATCAGTTCTAATGTCTGCTTCGGAAATTAGGGCTAGCTCTTGTTCTTCCTTTTCATCTGCAATGTCCATTTCCTCAAGCAACCTCTCCATATCTCTAAGGGAAATGAATCAAATTTTATCTTCTCCTGAATCTTCATCAGTTACATCTTCTTCAGCATGATAAAATTCCTTCTTATATTTGGGTTTTTAATAAGATCTGAACTTCTCGACTCTTGTGGGACATTTAGATGCAAAGTGACCTATCTTATTACATGAAAAAATTTTGAATAGAAGTTATCCTTCATATTTAGCTTTTCCTTTCTTTTCTCTTCTGGCAATCATAACAATGATTTCTTCAATTTCTTCATCAAATTATTCTTTCTCACTATGACTAGGAATGTGTAGGGATTTCTTACCATGGACTGAGGCTTTGAAAGTTGTTTCACTTTTAGGTTCAATCTTCAATCTTGATATCTCAAATGCAAATATTTTTCTGATTAGAGTCTCTCTCTTGAAGTTTTGTGAGAATTGCATAGTTTCCTCTAGAATACTGATCTTGTTTTCATAGTTTGATGTCAAAGTAGTTAACAACTTATCCATTATATCTTCTTCTGATATTTCACCACCATTGTTCCTGATTCTGGATACTACTTCATTTATCATTTGATTGTAAGCTTTAATGTTCTCTTCAGGTAACATCTCAAGAATGTTGTATTTCTTCTTCCATGTCTTCCTATGTGCATTCTTTGCTTGAACATCTCCTTCAAACATGTCTTCTAAATACTTCCATATGGTGTATGCTTTGTCAATTTTCTTGATTTTAGAATCACTATCAGATAAGGCACTGATTAGGGCTTCTTTGGAAATTGCATTATGTGTAAATATGTCCTTTTGTCTGTTGCTAGCATCATCCTTTGCAAGGTCTTTCAGAGATGGAATTACAACCTCTTATGTGGCAATTTCAAAGATCTCAAATCCAATACACTGTAGATGTGTTATCATTTTGTTTTTCCAATCCAAATAATTTTCTCCATCAAACTTAGGGCTTTCTTGTCTAAAGTAAGACATTTGATCTACCTTAAGTTGTTAGGCTTCTTCTCCAAGGCACTTGGCTCAGATACCAATTGTTAGAATAGTCCCAAAGGATAACTGAGAGGGGGGATGAATCAGTTATCAGTTACTTTAGTCCTTTTTACTTCTTTAACTTTAGTATACAACAAAGTAAATGCATAATCAGATAACACAGTACTCACCACACAATTTGATTATGGGGAAACCAAATGGTAAAAACCTCGGTGGGAATTAGCACCCACAATAAACTATACTTGTTTGTAGTAATCCTTGTTAGAAGATATTTCAACCTTGTTAGGATTTTTACAATACATTTCAATAATTATAGTGACCTGAGTAAGGGTTGGACCCTGTTAGGAGTCTTTTACAAATAACCCAGTTAGGGGTAGTGGACTCACTGTCCAAAAGCTCATTGCTTGATGGTGAAGGCTACAACCTTCTGAATAATAGAAATGGACTATATCTGATGATGAACTATAGAGTAGACCTATTTTATTGATTAGTTCTAGTGTATTACAATCTTTCACTTGTTCTTCACATAGACCCTTGATGAATGAACCAACTCTGATAATTTGCTCTGTACATCTTTCTTCACTTTTCGTATCATTCACACTTACCATATCAAAATTGAAATACTATAAGTATCTTATTCAAATTAGAAGGTCATTTTAGCCCTTAGAAACACTTCATAAATATCTTAGTCAGCTTAACTAAGCACGTAAACAATATTAAGTCTGCGCAAGTCAATGTTGAACAGATGCGACGCTTCACTGAGTCGGCCTCACCAAATTAACCATAACTTTGCAATCATCTTGAAACACATTTGGCGCCTTTGGATTTATATCACCAACTCATAATTAATCATGCATATACACATGTATATCCTAAAGATAGGCGCAACTCATAAAACATGTTATATATGTCAGCCCTAAATAGTTATACTTGCAGAATTGTAACTGTTAATAACAGAATTGCATAACTTTATTGAAACATCATATCTGGGTCTGTGTGTATGAACATAACATAATAAACATGTCAAAAACATGTATCTATCCATGGAAGTCTTCATTTCATCATTTAGATAAGTTTATACAGAATTACTACTGTGTATTATATGTTGTCATCAATGACAAACATATAATCAATCAACTGCTCAGAATCAAATCTCCAACATTGTCTAGGTCTACATCTCCTAATTCTGAGATCTCGCAATGTATATAGGGCCTTACATCCTCTACCAGTAAAACCCTAGGTGGGATTCTAGAAAATGCTCCAAAATCATCAGGTTGTGATGCAATTTCTGGGTGCAACTTGTATTTAGGTTCAAGACAAGTGCCTCTGCTGATAAGATTAATCATTTTCTTCTTATCCTCTTTCAAATTTTCAATTCTTGAAGTAGATGCCATCATTTTAAAAAATTTAGGGTTTTCCATAACTTAAATAGTGTGGTTAGTGAATGCAGGTACTTACTAAATCTCTGTGATTACTCATGAATCCTTTGAGTTGAGTTGGAATCGTGCTGAGGTAACACTTCAATTTGCTCTCCAATTGCTCTTCTTAGCTCTGCTTGGTTGCTTGAAAATCATGGGTGCAAATTGAGTTCTTCCTTCACATTTTTATAACTTTTGTCCTCTAAGTTCTCATTAATGCCCAACAACTCATCGGTATACAAAGACTTAGTTTGTCTGTTGAGGCATAAATAACATCTTTAGTGTAGGTACAAAGTGTCAGGGTTGCTAGCATCTTTGGTGACTTCACCGATGATTATCGATAAAATGGTGACGACAACTTATGTCAGCTCAAGGATTATTGATGTCTATCAGTTTACACTTAGCGACTTGGCTTTTGTGTAATGACCGATACATTCTGGTAAGTAGTTTTAACTTTTCTATGTGTACTCACCAATGCTAATTTGTACCTATTAACCAATGGTTGTTTTTCAATAATATTACAAGTGACAATATAGTTCATCTTTAGTAATGCTAATTTTGTCAGTATGATCAATATTTAATGGAACCGATGCATAATATAACTTTTCATAATGCAATTCCATACTTACTTGTGCAACTTAGTTGGAAATGGTGATGCCACTAGATCCATTGGATGGGGCATCATCATTTGCATTACTTGATCTAGCACCTTCAGTGTTTGTGGCTTTTACCCACATCTTGTTTCTTATCTTCTTGATTTCATCAATGGTGTCTCCATTGGGATAAGTGTTTGTTTCTATTAGTCAATCTTTGCAATCTTTTATCACATGTCCAACATTATGAAAATGTAAACATGCCATACCTGGATTGAACCATACTCTTGGTCTTCTAGTCCATTTTCTCATATAGTTGGTAGATATATGACCATACCTTCCGCATGCTGTGCAATTTACCCATGTGTTATAGTCCCAAACATATGAGTTACTGAGTCTTGTCAGTTTATAGCCATTATCAGGTTCTTTTGGTGTCGATGCTTTCTTATTCTTTTTCTAGCATTCCTAATATGTATGTCCATTTATTTTGTAGGTAGGACAATACTTGTCCTTGTAGGTTTCCTTCTTTGGATTTTTCACCTTGGATCTGCATTCATATGCCTTGTGTCCTTGCTTGTGACATTTATAACAATTACCAATGAAAGCAGATTGTAACTGAGGAATACCTTTCATTTTGTTTATACAAATGTTTGAGGTATGACTTGGTTTTCCATAGTGATTACATGACAACTTCTTGGTTCTTGGAGTTGCATATAAATTCCTTTGATCTGATTGATTAGATGATTCTCCATTGTTGGTGTACCCTATTCCTGTATAGTTGTTGACTCTTCTTTGACTGTCAAGGAAATCATCCATTCTTTTATTGCTATTTTCAGCTTTCTTGATCAATTCATTGTGTTGATTCTGAATTCTGACTACATGCTTTAGTTTCTCATTTTCTTCCCTTAGCTCACCGATGATCTGTATTCTTTCAGTGAGCTCAATATTTAATCTGTTTACCTCTTGACTCATAAGAATAATTTGGTTGGTAATCTCATGGTGATGATTAGTAAGTCTTTGAATCTCTGATTCTTTTTCTTGTAGCTTCTCTGTAATTTTCCTCCTATCATCAATAGCCAATGTTCTTTCCATTTCAGTTTTTCTTGAATCATTCATGACATCAATCATTTTTACCATCTGAGTCTCTTGACCAATTTGTAGCATCTTGATTTTCTCTGTTAGATGTAGATTGACTTCTTGTAGACTCATGATCTCTTCTACTGATGTGTCTGAAGCTTTTCTTATTGATAATTCAGCATAGTTGAAGTAATCTGGAATCTCCTCTTCTTGATAATCTTTTTCATTAAGCCTAGTTGCCATAATTTTTCTTTCATCAAGAAACTTTCTCATGCTTACTCTCGCCTCTTTATACTGCTCATAGTAAATCTAAATTAGCAATTTCTCATTCTCAATAGTCTTGTCCAGTCTATACTTGTCCATTGTGTTGATCTTTTCTCTTAAGTCTTTAAGCCTTTTCAAGAAAGAGACTTAGCTATGATACCAATTGTTGGAATTATTGGAATGATGTACTAAGAGGGGAGGGGTGAACCAGTACCTCTAAAACTTTTTATATGGTTGGCCCATTAACCTTTGTGTCATAATATTTTTATATTCCTATCTATGTGTTCTTCTTTGCTTATGTATGTGAAATCATAATATAAGTTCTTTGCATGTGTAAACATTCAAGAAAAATACATGAAAGTAAATAACACATAACACATAATATGATATCGCAGAAAACTCCTGTTAGGAAGTAAAAATTGCAGTGGGGATGTCTACCCACAAAAATTCACTATCTATAGATAAGAAGGGAGCTGATAAAAGCTTACAATTGATCACTTCTAATGATCTACCCTATTATGATTATTAGAGTGGAGATCTGTTAGGATCTACTTCGTTTGAAGCTTTAGCAACACTATTAAGTATGCACTCTGTTAAGAGATTTATCAAAGAACTGTTAAGTACACCTTCTACAAAAGGATTTTAGATGTGATGCACTTGTTAGAATGCAAATACAATATCAATATTGATCTGATAGTGAATGAAATCTCTAATTGCTGATAACAGATCCTGTAAAGCTTACAATGTAAATGTAATCACCTTGAGTGATTAAATGATACATTGTCATTCTCGTCGGTAGCCTTATCTGTGTTCTTGAGAACTGATATGATCTATTTACTAACTTTGCATGAGTTCTCTTCTACTTCTTAGATGCTCTCCATGGCTACAATCATTTATCTAAATTACAAGTCTCTCATATTACAAATGATTGAACATCTACTTATACTAGTTTCTAGTTCTATTCTTGATTCACGCTTTTCAAATTAACTCTAGATCCAAGGTTTACAACTTGACCTTGATCTTTAGTTAGTTATTTTTAGATCCATTAGGATGATTTAAAACATTTACACTATGCTTTCTTTACCCTCAAGTAAAGATTTAAAACAAATAAAAACTCTATAAATAGAATTACAATGTTTTATCTGACGTGTAAAGTCAGATCCACTTTTTGCGGGTTCTGTAACTAACTGTCAGTTCTGATGGTCAGCCTTCTCTGTCAGTTTCATCAGTTTTTTTTCTCTGTCAGTTTTATGCTCCATCGATGTCCCTTAGTTGAATTGTTCATCGGGTATGCCTTTTCTACTCTGTCGGTGATTTTCTCAAAACTCTATCGTCAGTAATGCTTGTCGTTAGTTTAACTCTTGACAGTGTTCGTCGGGCAATTCCATACTTAGCATTTTTAGGATAGATATTGTCATCTTGTCGAGTATGCTTGATGTATGTCAGTTATGCCTATACCGATGACCTTTATCATGTTTTCCACTTTAAGTATACTAATGGAAAAACTTAATGTCATCATAAGCTTGTAGGTACTCCATCCACTTCATGTGTTTGTAACTCAAATATTCTTTCCTATTCAAAAATATCAAATCATGATTGTTAGTGTAGACTAAAAATTCCTTGGGCAATAAATAATGTCTCCATTTTCTCAGAGATTGAACCATGGCATACACTTCTAGATCATATTTTGAATATTTTTGTTTTGCCCCTTAATTTTTTCACTGAAAAAGGCCACAGGCATTCCTTCTTGAATCAAAACTCCTATAGCCTTGTTTCTTGCATCACATTCAATGGGAAAAACCTTATAGAAATTATGTAAGACTAAAATATGTTGATCTACTACCCTTTTTTTCAAATATTCAAAAGACCTATCTTCTTCATTAGTCCAAGAAAATTGACATTTTTTCCCCCTTTTATGGTGTCAATCATGGGTGCACATACACCACTAAAGTTCTTAATAAATTTCCTATAAAATCTTGCAAGACCATGGAAACTTTTTACGTCACTTGCATTTATAGGTGTTGCCCAATCAAGGATTGCTTCCACCTTGGAGAAATCCATTTTTAGACTGTCCTTGGAGACCACAAAGCCAAGAAACATTGATTCTTACTTCAAGAAGACACACTTTTCCAAATTTGTCTTTAACTGTTCCTCATTCAACCTTTTCAGCTCTAAATCCAAAAAAATTAGATGCTCATCCTTATCTTCGCTAAAAATCAATATATCATCCAAATATACTACTACAAAATTATTTATAAAAGGTTTTAGGATTTCATTCATGAGCCTCATGAATGTACTAGGGGAATTAAAAAGTCCAAATGGCATTACCAACCACTCATAGAGATCTTTATTTTTTTGGAAAGAAGTTTTCCACTCATCCCCCTCTCTTATCTTGATGTAGTGGTAACCACTCTTCAAATCCACCTTAGAATAATACTTTTCTCCTCCTAGATAATTCATCAAATATTCTATCTAAGGCAAGGGGAATATATACCTTATTGTAATCTTATTTATGGATCTTGAATCTATACACAATCTCCATGTCCATGCCTTCTTTGGGGTTAAAACTGCAGGGACAGTACAAGGACTTATGCTTTTTCTTATAATCCCTCTATCTAGGAACTCTTGTATTTTCCTTTAAATTTTGTAATTTGGATCTAGGGTCATCTTTTAGGATTCTTTATTGGGAAATGTAGAACCAGGTATAAGGTCTATAGAATGATTAGCATCTCTATACGGTGGCAATGTTTCTGGTGTGCTTCCTACAACTACTCCCTAGTATCTATCCAACAATTATTGTACCTCTTTGGGAACTACACTCATTTCTTATACCTTGTTCTTAGAATTTTTCTTCATCACTTCTTTGGGCTTCATTACTAGGGAAAGTCATGGGGTATCCTTCTCTTGGAGGTGTTAGGGATTTTCTTGTATGAATCACAATGCTTGAAATGTCTATGTGAACCTTGTACCTTATACTCCTGATTCAGAGACAAGAAAAGCCTAATTGCTAAGGACTGCATAAGGTCCTTCTTCGTTTTTGAGTTCCACATATACTCAGGCAGGTTTTACCTTGAAAGATTACTGTTATCACAGTATTTGTGATTGTGGACACTGATTTGTCATGTATCTCTATTGAACCAAATTTATAAAATACCTTGTAAATGATCAAGCATAATCATATACAGGATTTAACCATACAAATCATAATCTTAAATATGACAGAAAACCAG
>MU225702.1:280281-313898 GCA_018584345.1 Thuja plicata
AATTATCAAAGACGAACCCTTTCTACTACAAAATTTTACATATATATAGGTTTGAGACCACCTTGGGATCCATAAGGATGCAACAAGCTTCGGATAGTCTCAAAACCCTAACCCTAAAGGTGTAAGAAAGAGAAAGAGAGAGATAGGAGAAACGAAGAGGTGACCAAATAAAAAAAGGTGAAATCTGATATCTTTGTTGTTCTCCCAACCTGGCGACTGCAATCTGATTTGTAGGTGGCTGCTGGTGTAGTTATTGTAAAGTCCTGGCACTTGTTCTCGCCGACTCACCTGCATTTCCTTTTGAAATAACTGTCCATCAAGTTCATGAACAGTGCAGCAACATATGTCACCCTACTCATTGTCCAAAATCTCCTCCTCTACTGCAAGTTTCTTTCTATTAGGTGTAGTCATGACTTCCCATGCCTTTACTTCGTTATCAGTTGGCCAATTGAAGTCTTGAGTGCTTTGTACCTGTACTTTCTGTCTGTCCCATCTCTGATCGGTGATGTTCTTTATATCAAGGAGGAATTTGTTGATGTCTGTCTTTACTGATATCTGCTCTTGTACTTGTGAAATCTCAGCCATAACTCTGCTCACCTACAGTACCTGAATCTATGCAAACTGAACAACCTGGGCTCTAGACATGGTGAACATGGTGAACGTACATTGAATGCACCATCAACCCCTTTGAAAAATTCTTCTCTATCAGTTCACACATTCTGTCTGCACTGCTGCTACATTTTCACCTTTGGAAAATCCCCGCGAGTGAGCGACACATCCTTTTTATTTCTCATCGCACAGTCGCCATCTATTTTCACTGCACTTTTTACCTTCTGCGACTGAGCGATGAGTTGTCTTTGATCCTTATTTCATGTTAGTCACACACCCATGCCACTTTTATACTTTTCTCTTTGATCCATGTGAGTGAGAGATGCATTAACTTTTTAACTTTATTTTGTGTCTGTCGCATACTCGTACCACTCTTCCTTTTATCTTTTTGATTCCTGCGAGTAAGCGACGCCTCCCTTTTTACCTCATCGCATAATCGCGAGCTAACTTTCCATACCACTTGAGCCTCGGTGACTGAGCGACATTCACTTTTTCATTCCAAACCTTGTCTAGTCGCTCACTCACCATCTTAACATTCCAGCTTTCATTTTATGTGCGGGTGAGCGATGCATTCTGTTCTTTGGCTCGTCGCACGCTCGCGAGCCCTTTTATGTTACTTGATACTTGACCACAAGTGCGCGACATCTATCTTCTTTTGGCTCATCGCATACTCGCAAGCTTTATTCCCTTTATCTCTTTTGATCAGCGAGTGCGCGATAGCTATCCTTTTTCCTTGTCGCATAGTCGCGAGCTGTATTCCTTTCTCCTCTGTTTACTGGCGACTGCGGGACACCTTCCCTTTTTACCTTATCGCATAGTCATGAGCTGTATTCCTTTCTCCTTTGTTTACAGGTGACTGCGTGACACCTTCCCTTTTTACCTTATCGCATAGTTGCGAGCTGTATTCCTTTCTCCTGAAAACATTAGCGAGTAAGCGATGTATTGAACAGTCCTTCAGTCGCTCTGTCGCGTGATCCTGTGTCTTTACCTTTAACTTGAAGCACGTGCCCTTTTCTATTTACAGCGACCTCGTGACATACCTTAATCACTTAGTTGGAAGGAATTTTTCCCTGGGGCACTTTTATCACCAGACTTCGCGACCACCGTCAGATCTCTTTATTTGTTCATCGAACGGCTATCTTTTAATCGCCTTAGAATTTCACATACCCTTAATTTATCAGGAGACTTCGCGACTGAGGGAAAACATACCTTAGTCTCCTTATCGCTTGATCCCTATTCTTCTTCTGGTGACCCAGCGACAACCACTAGTTCTGTGATAGATGTCATCTTTTCTTTCGTCCTCTTTATGCACACTGGGAATCTGATTCACCGCCCTGATTTGGCGACATCCCGACTTAAGGAAATCACTTAACATGAAACCGTCAGTCGCATGGTCAGGAATGTTATGTCTTAACCGCCAATTAATCACGAGACCACGCGACTAAAGAAAGAGCTTAACTGTTTGAATGTCCTGATCCAGCGATCATGCGACATGAAGTGAATCGCAAAGTCGAGAGACATTTCTTTGACCTGTTGACTCTTCTCGCGATCACCCAACTGAGGCGGGTCCCATTTCTTTTTAAAGCTCATAACATGATATCAAGTGACAACCCGACTACAAGGAAATCGCTAAGTCTTGATACATAGATGGAATATTCGATTTCTTCAAGAGACTACGCGACATAAAGGAAAAACTAAGTCGGGAGATGTTTTGGCATATTCGCTCTTGGTTATGCGATCAAGCGACCTGACTTAAAAACACATGTCTTAAGTGACTGAAAAAGGTAATGACAAAACATAAGACATGGAAAAGGGTTTAAACATGCATCGTTTAATACTTGGATTCTAGGGTTTTTCAGGGTTTTTGACAATTTGGGCAAGGAATAGGCATGGAAACCTGAAAATTTTCAGAGGAAAAGGCAAGGAACCAGACACATCAGCAAAAACACGAAATAAAACCAACAGTCTTCATGAATTTATTTTCATCTACTAACATGACACTAGTCACTATGTTCTTATCCTTGCCGTCATCAGGGAGTGGGGTCATAGTGTAACTCACACCATCCTTGGTCATAGAGTAAAACAATTTCTTACCATCATGTTCGGCACCCACATCTTACTGCCAGGGTCTCCCTAGGGGAAAATAAAAAACATCCATCTAGTTACACCACATAGTATTCTGTCCCTATACTCACTTATTTGGAACTCTACCCAAACTTGTTCATTTATCAGGGCTTGTTATTCTTTGTTTAACTAGGAGACTTTGTAGGGGTAAGGATGAGGAACCTTATTAAAGAAAATATTATTAACCAACTCTATTGATGCAAGATTATCAGTTGACCCTGAATCCACAATAAATTTACATAGTTGTCCACTTACCTTGCATGTAGTTTTGAATAAGGATTTTCTCTATGGGGGTTCCTTTCTAATTGACACTTTCAAGAGGGTCATATTGAACATTAGGCACTCCCCTTTCTCTAGATATACATTTCATGAGGTTGATTGTACACTTTGATTTCCTTCTTCTTGGGCCAAATAGATTCTTCTTTCTCCCCCTTGACTGTTTGATCCTAACTTCTCAGGGAATCTAAAAGATTGGTGGCCAACTTGATTCCATGTAAAACATCTTCTACTGAATACATTGGATCCTCTACCTCCAAATATTCTTTTTCTATTGAACCTTCTTCCTCTAAAGTTTATTTTGTGGCTTGATTCTCCTTCCTGGTCTTGGTTACTTGACTCTCCTTATGGCCTAGGAGATTCTCCCCTTCCACCAAATCTACCTCTTCCTCTGAAATTTTCTCCTCTCCCTCTATTATGTTGGTCTCCCTTCCTCTTCTATTTTTCTTCAATCCTCAATGTCATTTGAAATAACTTGTGAACTATAATGGGATTGAAGAGACTCAGTTCATCTTGAATAATGTATCTAAGGCCATTTAGATACCTTTCCAACTTCTTCTTCTCACTTTTAGGTACCATTTCCCTGAGGGTCATCCTATGAAATGCCTTTGTGTATGTACCTAACTACATCCAAATCCTTTTTTCTTAAATTTTGTAACTTCTAATTCATCACCTCTTCATAATCTTTAGGCACAAATCACTTCTTTATTTATGCAACCATCCTCTTCCATGAAGAGATAAGATTCTTTTCTTCCTCCATTCTCTCATTTTACAAGAAGTTCAACCAACTAAGAGCAAGGCCCTTCATCCATGATTTGGAAGTCTTCACCTTTTGCTTCTTAGGCACATCATCACATTCAAAGTGATTAGCTAATGCTTCTATCCAATCCATAACTTCCTCAAGGTTCATCTTCCTAGTGAATACAGGTAGATTTTGTTTTCTCTCCTTATTCACTACCCTCTTAAGGGCTTAAATGAAGGGTCTCTCTCTCTCTCTCTCTCTCTCTCTCTCTCTCTCTCTCTCTCTCTCAAATGGTTATCTTCTTCATCCCCATCCTCTTCACCTTCAAAGTCTTGTTTATCCCTTATTTCTAACTTGTACTAAAATCTCTCTATCCCTAATTATATATTCCTACTCTCTGCCATGTGCTCTCTCATTATCTTGGTAAGCTCTTTGTTGTTGATCCTTGCATGGATCTCCTCACTATCTCCAGCTTCTCTTCTATCTATGATTTACCTCAATCATTTTCCCTAAGGATTCTCCTAGTGCTCTGATACCACGTGATGCAGATTGGGAAACTAGAAGAATGACACAATGCAACTACTAGTTGTTAAACCTTTGACTCAACTTCTAATCCAACCTTTAGCTAAGATCCTTACTCACCTATGCCATACAAAGTCATGAAATTTAGACTTCTAGGGAGTGATAATATTTCTTCCTCCTTAGGATGTCTTATCTTGATCCTTTGAACAATTTTGAACACTTCATTCAAATGTTGGGATCATAAGGCACAAAATTGTCCTAATGATAGTAGTCCTAAGAGCTTAGTTTTTCAAGGAAAACTCCAAACTTATCCAAAGAACCTGATGTAGAGAACTAGTGGTTACTAGGAAACATCCTATCAAATCCCCTTAATCCTTCTTCAATGGATCAATCTCCTGGACCCTACCCACATAATAGACCTCTCACTGGTCAACAATGGTTCTTTCCACTAGACTCTACACCTTGTAGAAAACTCCCATAGTCCCTCTTATCAACTTGTTTGATCATGTTTGATCATATCTCCACTCACTTGTGACTGTCCTCATCAACAAACATACCCTTTCACAATTTGATCCCATACATTAGACCAATAACCCTTTAATAATGATCTTCCCTGAACCAACACTTTATGTTGTTCCATTAATATCATAATTGGAACATAAAACTTGGACCATCCAATCCCTATCTACACTCCATCCTATCTATTTGACTCAACAAATACAACTTCTTGATTTAAACACAAGTGATTTACCTTCTCATTGTCCTCTTAGATAGTCTCAAACACAATCATTCATACTTTTGATTCTAATTACATTTTGTCAATCCCTCTGGTTAGATTTGGCACAACTTGTCCCTCTCCAACATATCCAAAGTCTAGGTCAATCCAACGGTTCAATGATGAGATATTTCTCCCACACTGGACTGCATTTTTCTGATACATTAATTCACTCCTCCTTTTGGGACAGTCACTTTCCCTTGCTTCAAGCACATGCCAAACACTGCATGCTCTCTTCCAACCTCATGGGGATATCATACAATATCTCCCACATCCTCCCTCCGATGATGGGCACTTATTGAATATTCAAAGTTGGAAAAATACATTGAAAAGAACCTTTGGATACCCTAGTGAGGGTTTAAGATAGTTTTTGGTAAAATATTGATATCTTTTGTTACACTCAACCAAACATAACCATTCAAAAGAAAAAATTATCTAGAAACAAAAGGCTACCATACCAAAAATATAAAACTCAAAGCATAGATGTTAAGATAGAGAGAATATTCTTTGTAAATGACTGTTATCAGAGAAATCTAGAAATTTGCAATGAAAACATTGATTGTATTACTTCAAACTTTACAAACTCCCTCCCTTTCGACCATGCCTTCCTTTCTTAGGCTATCACCACAAAAATAAGCCTCTTTATATGCATATAAAACTAGACAACTGGTTATAACCTCCTTCTAAACTGACTATAATAAGTTAGAACCAACTTGTTTACTAATCTCTATGTTGTTAATGAGACAACTTACATCATTGTTTGCACTTTATGATATATTTCTTATTTCATTACATCCAAATGGACTATTATTGACTTATAAAACCAAAATCTTATCTCTTCCCCTTTACCCTTACATTATCCCTTTAGGCCTTTATTAGCCAACTTTGGCAATTTTACATTTTATGACTCCATTACATTTCATAGGCACTAATGGCCCAAATTACAATATTTTAGACCTTTTAGGTCCTTTTAGCCTTCATATGTCTTCAAATCCTATAGGATCCATGAGTGACCCTAGTCTTCCTCTTTAGCCTTTTTGCTTGTCCCTTGTGCTCCTGCCCCATACTCCACAACTTTAAAACTTTTCCAAGTCCTCTTGGAAACCTACAAATAAACACATGTCAGTAAAAATTTGGCCTTCATCTTGACCTTTGGAAAATATAGATCCTCTTGGAACCATGCTGCTCCATGCATCTTCATCTTGCATCTAGGCTTTCTCTCCTTCATCAATGTGAACATGGCTTGGCCATGCTGCATCTTCTCACTCACCATCATGCCAATCTACATTTCTGACCCACCTTGTACTATCTCCACTCTAGGAGAAACTTTTGTCAAATTTTGAGCCTCCTCATGGCCCATCTCTACAAATATAATGTATTCTTTGAAGGCTGCTCATTCTTGTGCCTCCAAAAATCCTCCATAACTCTGCCATTCCTCCACTATTGCATTAAAATTATTTCACAAACCCAACTCACCTTAAAGACCCTCTAGGCCTTGCTCTATGTTGTCTCCTCCAGCATTCACCAAGCCTTTTCCACAAGTCCCTACAACTCTAATAATAGGTGCATCAAGAGTACCCTTCCTAGTACCCTCTTCTTCAACCTGTCTCTTCTTCCTTACTGCTGCAACTAGTTTTTGAATAAGCCATTTCATCTTCCTCTTTACCCTCAAGTGCCAACTTGTAGCATCCTTAAGCATCTTCTCAAGTTTCTTTAATCTGTATTCACCTTCTTCTAAGGTTCTTTTTAGACTTATTATCATTTCTTCCCTCTCCTTTCTCTCTTCTTCATGCTCCTCTAAAGGTTTCCTCAAGCTCTCAACTCTTCTTGCCTACTTGTTTCTTCTTATTTCATCTTTCTTTCTAATTCCTCTCTTCTTTTCTTCTCATCTTCTTTTCTTCCTTCAACCAAGTATTCCTTCAGCAACTTGGCTAACTCTCTCTCACTCCTGGTCAATGCCATCTTCTCACACCAATCTAGGATTCATTAGATCTCAAGCCACCACTTTGGAACACTCAAGGAGGATATTTCAACTCCAAGGTCTCAACAAAGGAATCTAAATCTTCCAAACCCTAGACCTTTCTCTCGCTCTAATACCAATTGATGTAGAGAACTAGTGGTTACTAGGAAACATCCTATCAAATCCCCTTGATCCTCCTTCAATGGATCAATCTCCTGGACCCTACCCACATAATAGACCTCTCAGTGGTCAAAAATGGTTCTTTCCACTAGAATCTACACCTTGTAGACAACTCCCATCACCCCTTTTATCAACTTTTTTGATCATGTTTGATCATATATCCATTCACTTGTGACTGTCCTCATCAACAAACATACCCTTTCACAATTTGATCCCATACATTATACCAATAATCTTTTAATAATGATCTTCCCTAAACCTACACTTTATGTTGTTCCATTAAAATCATAATTGGAACATAAAAATTGGACCATATAGTCCCTATCCACAATCCATCCTATCTATTTGACTCAACAAATACAACTTCTTGATTTAAACACAACCGATTTACCTTCTCGTTGTCCTCTTAGATAGACCCGAACACAGTCATTCATAAATTTTGATTACAATCACATTTACTTGATTGCTCTAGTAAAATTTGGCACAACTTGGCCCTCTCCAACATATCCAAAATTTACATCAATCCAATAGTTTGATGATGAGATATTGCTCCCGCACTGGACTGCATTTTTCTGATAGAATAATTCACTCCTCCTTTTGGGACTGTCACTTTCCCTTGCTTCAAGCATGTGCAAAACACTGCATGCTCTCTTCCAACCTCATGGGGATATCATACAATTTCTCCCACATCCTCCCCCTGATGATGGGCACTTATTGAATGTTAAAAGATTGAAAACTACATTGAAAAGAACCTTTGGATACCCTAGTGAGGGTTTAAGACAATTTTTGGTAAAATATTGATATCTTTTGCTACACTCAACCAAACACAACCATTCAAAAGAAAAAAAGATCTAGAAATAGAAGGATACCATACTAAATCTATAAAACTCAAAGAATAGAATTTAAGATATAGAGAATATTCTTTTGAAATGACTGTTATCAGAGAAACACATAAATTTGCAATGAAAACATTGATTGTATTACTTCAAACTTTACAAACTCCCTCCTTTTCGACCATGTTTGCCTTTCTCAGGCTACCAGCCCACAAATAAGCCTATTTTTATGCATATAAAACCAGCCAAATGGTTATAACCTCCCTCCAAATGGACTATAATTAGTTGGAACCAACTTGTTTACTTATCTCTATGTTGTCAACATTGACAACTTTGTTGTCAATGAGACAACTTACATCATTGTTTGCACTTTATGATATATTTCTTATTTCATTACATCCAAATAGACTATTATTGACTTATAAAACCAAAATTTAACCAAACTCTTATCTCTACCCCATTACCCCTTACATTAGCCCTTTAGGCCTTTATTAGCCAACTTTGGCAATTTTACATTTTATGACTCCATTACATTTCATAGGTACTAATGGCCCAAATTACAATATTTTAGACCTTTTAGATCCTTTTAGTCTTCATATGTATTCAAATCCTCTAGGACCCATGAGTGACCCTTGTGTTCCTCTTTAGCCTTTCTACTTGTCCCTGGTCCTCCTGCACCAAAACCCCTTAAACTATTTATTGTTTTAGATGCCATTTTTGGGCCTTAGGAAAAATCCAAGAGATTGGGTCATTAATATTCTCTTGCACCCCCAAACATGTACAAATTGACGTAGACCTAATAGGCCTAATTAGGATTGGTTTCCAAATTAGGTTGTTAGAAAGGGGTTAACATAACAAAAAAATAAAATTGGATGTGTTATTATACCTTCAAATATTCTTTTCCACCATTAAATTGGTTATATTCACTCCCTTATATGACGGTCTCACCGCTCTTCTTATTTCTCGACTAAACACATGGGCTTGTTTAGCCTAGGGCTTGGTGGAAAAAAGACTAAACCATACTCCCTGATCCTGCCCTTCAAGAATCCTAAATTACATTTTCATAAATTTCATTCCAACAAGATCCATGGAATTCTCATGGCGTGGTTGCAACTTAGGGCTCCATCTTTCACTAGACCCTATAAACAAGGGTTTCCTAGACTGGTTTCACCAAATGATTCATAACTTGCACTAAACCACACTAAATTGGATCTAACTAGTTTCATAAGAACCAAAACACACAATAATATTGAAATCCTTCAAAATTTTATCAAATTCAACCACCAACTAATCGCACTATATGGAAATCAGAGCTCAGTTATTAGGAAAATCAGAGTTTATTCATTCAAATTCCACCAAAATTTGTATGTATCAATCAAAAAACATTCATGTATGGTATAAAGAGACCTAAATAGACCCTTTCCAAGTCCTACAAATATTTTTCAAAGAGTTTTGGCCGTTGGTTTGCAAGTTTCAAATTCCTCGAGCAACTTTTAAATGTTGCTTCACAACATTTACATCTTTTATGCACTTTTGACAACTTATGCTCTAATGCTCCTAAATGAGTTTGTAGGTTCTTGTAAGCCTTTAAAAGACATAATTTATTCCTAGACCTACATCCAACCCACCAAAATACCTTATTACAACCCTTTATAACCCCTTAGTCTAAGAGGACTCTAGGTTTATAAAATGCCTTAGAGCCTATTAGCCTTACAAATGGGTCATTGAGTACATCACCAACCCTTTGTTCCCTTAACTCCTATCTACCAAGAAACTTGGTTACATGATGGTTCCCTGCACCACTAACACATAATCTATTGAGTGTGGGTCAGCTAAATGATATTTATGTTACAGATGGAATTCAAAGGAGGAGTATTTAGAATAATTTGAAGCTCAGGTGATGATATTTCTACCAGTAGGAAGACTAGAGGTAATTTATTCCATCTAAATACTACGGTTAATAGTTGTTTTGTTGCAAAGGTTTAAGATAGTTGGCTATGGAATATAAGGTTTTTTCATGTAAACTTTTATAGTTTGATCAAGGTAAGTAAGACTAATTTAGTTAGAGGATTGCCATAATTAGTCAAACCAAACAACTTGATGTGTAAAGAATGTTACCTGGGTAAGTTAACTAGTTCTACTTTCAAAAGAAACTCTTTTTCATCTGCAAGCATATTTTATTTGGTGCATACTAATCTTTGTGGATCTATGAGACAAAGTATTTATTTGGGTGGAAGATATTTCATATTGTTTACTAATGAACTTTCTAGAATGATGTGGCTAAGTTTCCCGAAGAAGAAGTCAGATGCATTCCATAAATTCAAAGCATTCAAGGCACTAATTCAGAAGGAATCTGGTAAGAGTTCTAAATTTTTAAGGTTTGATAGAGGAGGTGAGTTTACTTTTGCAAAATATTTGAAGTATTGTCAAGACAATGGAATCAAGAAACAAATGTCTACACCAAGGACTCCACAAAAAAATGACGTTACAGAGAGGAAGAAGAGAACTATAGTGGATGATGCAAGGACTATGTTGATTCAAGGTGATGTACTTGTTGTTAATTTTCATACAATCGCTCAAATTGGCAGAGCTGGTTCAGTGTTATTTCGTTCAAAGAATATAAATTTTAATCGTGCAACTTTTGATCAAAATCCTCCACCATTTTTCAGTTGTTGTCCTGGTTGTGCAAGAAATAAAAAGTAGCAGAAGATCTGGAAAAACTATTTGCAAGATATGAGTAAGGGATTTATCCCACATTATCCCTATGGATTTGTCTTCAATATTTTTATACATGGGTTCTCACATAACTAGTAACCAAAAGAAGGTGCTTTTGGTTCACTTACACGCACGCGAGGTATGTGGCTGGGAAATCTGGACAGTCACGTGGATGAGATAGTAAGGAATATTTTTTTAGTCCCAGGAACTTGGCCTGGTGACTAGACAATGATATGGTAGACTACTAATGAACTAGAATGTGACATGTGGCATGTGATAGAGGTAGGTGACAACTAGCGATGGTTATTGTCGTGAGGTCATGAGGTTATCATGTAGTTAGGAGATCAAGTCATGATCTAGCGATGACAATTTTCACTAGGTTGTGAGGTTAGATAGTGGTCAGTGATAATAGTCATGAGATAGAGAGTGACAGTTAGTCCCTGGATCATGAGGTTGGATGGTGGTCAGTGTTAACAATCATGAACTGGAGAGAGTGGTAGTTATCCATTAGGTCGTGAGGTTGGATGGAAGTCAGTGTTAATAGTCACAAGATAGAGAGTAGCAGTTATCGCTAGGTTGTGAGGTTAGTGACCACTCAGTCAAAGAATTTATGAGATAGTGAGTAAGGGGGTGTGAGTTCACTATTTTGAATGGAGGTGCAATTCCTAAAAGTTTGAAAATTATGAAGTGATCGAGAATGGAAGCACATAAAGGAAAAGTCTAAATTTCTAAAAATTCATCAGGAATAGAACCATAGGAAGGTGATTCCTGAAATTCTAAAGAATGATCTGAGGTATTCAACAGTAATGGTAAGAGATTTAGAGATTGACGGTGGTCACCAGGTCAAGAGGTTGGTTTGTGGATAGTAAAAAATATGGAAATCTGGAGACTAAACTGCTAGTAGCTAGTCATTGGGCAATGGGTTATTGAGATAGACAAGTGCTAGGTGGGTGGTGATGTGGATGTGCAAGCAAATCAGATGGTACCACATGGAAGTCAAGGCTAAGTTTACTGGTCTACATAGGAAATATAAATATTGATTTTAAAGAAGAGGATATGAAGGAGTAAATAAATTTTATATCTTTCCTTTATAATTGTGTTATTAATTTTTATTTAATGTTTTAGAATAGTCCCAAAGGATAACTGAGAGGGGGGGGTGAATCAGTTATTAGTAACTTTAGTTATTTTTACTTCCTTAACTTCAGAATACAACAAAGTAAATGCTTAATCACATAATACAGTACACAACACACAATTTGATTACGGGGAAACCAAATGGTAAAAACTCTGGTGGGAATTAGCACCCACAATGAACTATACTTGTTTATAGTAATCCCTGTTAGAAGATATTTCAACCCTGTTAGGAGTTGTACTTTACAATGCAATAAGTATAGTGACCTAGTTATGGGTTGGACCCTGTTAGGAGTCTTTTACAAATAACTCTATTAAGGGTGCTAGACTCACTGTCCAAAAGCTCACTGCTTAATGGTGAAGGCTACAACCTTCTGCATAAAATATATGCACTATATCTGATCATGAATTATAGAGTAGACCTTCTTTCTTGATCAGTTCTAGTGTATTTCAATCTTTCACTTCTTCTTCACATAGACCTTTGATGAAGGAACCAACTCTGATAATCTGCTCTGTACATCTTTCATTTCTTTTCATATCATTCACACTTAGCATATCAAAAATGACTTTCTATAAGTATCTTCCTCAAAGTATAAGATCATGGGACCTGTAAGACAACTCTTCATAACATCCTTGTTGGCTCTACTAAGAATGCAAGAATAATTACAACCGCACAAGTATAAACTGAATAGACATGACGCTTTACTAAGTCGGCCTCACCAAATTGACTCTAACTCTGCAATCTTCTTGAAACACATTTGGTTCCTTTAGATAACTATCATCAACTCATAACTAATCATGAATATACATACACATATCCTGAAGATAGGTGCAACTCAAGAAACATGTTAAATATGTGGGCTCTGAACATATACTCTTCCTGAACTGTAACTGTCAATAACAGAATTACACAACTTAACTGAAACATCATATCTAGATCTGCATGTATGAACATAACATAATAAACATGTCAACAACATGTATCTAACCATGCAAGTCTTCATGTCATCATTATGATAAGTACATACAGAATAACTATGGTGTATTACATGTTGTCATCAATGAAAAATGTACAATCAATCAACTAATCAGAATCAAATCTCCAACAATCTCCCCCTTTGACATTGATGGAAACATATGATACTAGATATGTCCTTTGTTCATGGTGTCCTCTTTCTTTTACAAACTTCTCAATATCCTCATCAAGGATTCCTATACACTAATTCAGTTCTTTTGACCGTGTTTATGTTCCATGTATATACTCCCCGAGAGTATATGCTCCCCCTTAGTACATAATCCCCCTTACTATATACTCCCCCTTTGACATCAATGGCAAAGGGTGCCATAAATCATTAGGCATGGACAATACTCTAGAAGTGGAGTAGTCAACCATTCATCATTCACTTAATGACTGATGTTCTTGCTGCTTCTTCTAAATAGACTCGCGAGAGGGAATTACTCCCAACTTCTCTGTGACATACTCAAAACTATCCTTTGATAAGGGCTTTGTGAAAATATCTGCCATCTATTATTTGGTGCTCACATAGTCCAATTTTACTTCTTTGTCTGTAACCTTTTCTCTCAGAAAATGGTACGTGATCTCTATGTGTTTTGTCTTTGTGTGCATCACAGGGTTCTTAGACATGTTGATAGTGCAAGTGTTATCATAGTGAATAACAATAGGATAATCAACCTAAATGCCAAAGTCATTAACCATCTGCTTGATCCAAACCATGGTTGAACAATTTAGTGCTGCTGTGACATATTCAACTTCTGCTGTTGACTGAGAAATACAGTTCTTCTTCTTGCTTATCCAAGAAACCAACCTATCTCCAAGAAATAATGCTCCTCCTAAAGTGCACTTCCTATCATCAATACAACCTGCCTAATCTACATATGTATACACATCGAGTTGTACATTCTCTTATTTAGGATACCATAAACCATAGTCTATAGTTCCCTTTAGATATCTAAATGTCCTCTTGATTTCCATTAGGTGATTTGGCTTGGGTTCAGTTACAAATCTTCCAACACTGCCAACTGCATTAGATATGTTAGGTCTAGATTGAGTTACATAAATGAGTTTACCAATCATATATTTGTACAATGTCTTATCAACTGCTGTGGAATCATCATCTTTTGAAAGCTTGGTTCCTATTATCATGGCAGTGCATAATGGCTTACAGTCTTCCATCTAGAAGGTCTTCAATATTTCGTTCACATATTTTGACTGATTAATGAATATACCTTTATCTTTCTGCTTTACATTCAGTCCCAAAAAGTATTTTATAGGACCAATCATGCTCATTTCAAATTCATTCTGCATTTCTTTTGCAAATGATGCACTGAGCTTGTCATTACCTCCAAGGATAATGTTGTCAACAAATATGGAAACTAATAATAATCCATCAGGTGTCTCTCTTGTGAATAGGTTACAATCTACTGCTCCTTTCTTGAATCCAATCTTGGTAAGATAACCATCAAGTCTCTCATACCAATCTCTTGGGGCCTGTTTAAGACCATAGAGTGATTTCTTCAATTTGTATACCATGTCTGGTTCATCTGAAAGATTAAATCCTTCAGGCTATTCTATGTAAACTTCTTCCTCCAAGTCTCCATTCAGGAAAATTGACTTTACATCCATTTGATAAACTTTAAAGTCTTTGACTGCTGCATAGGCCAAGAACAATTTATTGGCTTCCAATCTACTCACACGGGAAATTGTATTAGTGTAGTCTATTCATTCTCTCTACATATATCCTTTACATACCAATCTTTCTTTGTGTCTTACTACTATACCATCGTTATTCATCTTGTTTCTGAATACCCACTTTCTTCCAATCACATTTTTGTTATTGGGTCTAGCGACCAATTCCCATGTATCATTTTTAATTATCTAATCTAATTCTTCTTTCATTGCATTCTTCCAACCAGAATCATTACAATCATCTTCAACACTTAAAGGTTCAATCTGTGAAAGTAAACATACCTCTTCATCCATTGCTAGGATTTTTGCTTTTGATCTGGTCAAAACATTTCTGCTCTGATCTCCAATGATATCATCTTTAGAGTGCTATCTAGATGTGAATTTTGGAACCTTTGGTGTGACTTCTTCTTCTGTAATCTGTGATTCTTCTCTACTTGATTCAGGGTCATTGCATGAGACATCAATGCAATCAAACATTTCTTCAATAATAGTATCTTTGCCGCTAGGCCTGGGTTCATCTTCAATCATAGGTGCATATTCATAGTATCTCTTCTGAACCATAAAATTCTCATCAACTTTTACATGAGTACTTTCAATTATCTTTTTCAATCTCAAATTGAAACATCTATATCCTTTTCTTTTTGTAGAGTAACCAAGGAAAATACCTTCATCACTTCTAGCATCAAACTTACCAACACCATCATCTCTCTTGATGTAGCACTTTCTGCCAAAGATTCTAAAGTACCTCACTGTAGGTACATTACCAAACCAAATTTCATAGGGTGTCTTATCTGCGCCTGGCCTCAATTGAGTTATGTTGATAGTATAGACTATTTTATTCACTACATCTCTCCAATATGTGTGCACAACTTTTCCCTTCAATAGTTATAGTGTGCACTATACCAAGTATGATCCTATTACTCCTTTCTTCTATCCCATTCTGCTGAGGGGTTCTAGGTGCACTCAATTTTCTTTTAATTCCATGTTCTTCACAGTAATCATAGAACTAGTTAGAGGTGAATTCTCCTCCTCTATCTGATCTCAGACATTTCAATTTTAATCCAGATTCATTCTCAACCTTAGCCTTGAATATTTTAAACTTCTCAAAGGCTTCTGACTTTTGTTTTAAGAATGCAACCCACATCATCCTTGAAAAATCATCAAAAAACAAAATAAAATACCTTTCTCTATAGTATGATCTTTTTTGGGTAGGGCCACATAGGTCTATGTGCACTAAGTCCAATTTATTTTCAGCTAAGTTCTACTTGCTTCTGTAAGAACTCCTTACATGCTTTCCCATAACACATTCCCTGCATATTGTGTCAACTAGTCTTGCAATACTAGGAGGGTATCTGACTTCCTTGACATCACTTATCTTTACTATGTTATCAAAATTGATATGACATAGTCACTTGTGCCATAACCAACTGTCATCAATTTTTTCAACAAAACATTACCTTTTGTTTTGGGGCCTGATGCAATCATGTCTCCATCCTTGTTGTTAATGATGCACTTGTTGTCTTTGAACTCCAAATGATAACCTTTGTCAAGTAGTTGTCCAACACTCAACAAATTATGATGTAATCCATCAACATATAGAACATCACCTGTCTTTTTCTTTCCATCCAAAGTTATAGAACCTCTACCTATGATAGGTTTAGGAGTGTTATCTCCAAATCTAACCATACCACCTTTGTATTTGTCTAATTGAACAAATCTATCTTTGTCACCTGTCATATGATGAGAGCATCCACTATCAATGATCCAATCTGTTCTGATGTCTACTTTGGAAATTAGAGCTAACTCTTGTTCTTCCTTCTCATCTGCAATGTCCATTTCCTCGAGCATCCTTTCCATGTCTCTAAGGGAAATGAATCCAATTTCATCTTCTCCTAAATCTTCATTAGTTACACCTTCTTCAGCATGATAACATTCCTTCTTATATTTAAGTTTGTAATCAAATCTGAACTTTTTGAATCTTGTGGGGCACTGAGATGCAAAGTGACCAATCTTGTTGCATGAAAAACATTTGAATGGAAGTTGTCCTTCATATTTCCCTTTTCCTTTATTTTCTCTTTTTTCAATAATAGCAATGATCTCTTCTAGTTCTTAATCAACTTCTTCTTTCTCATTATGGCTAGATATGTGTAAGGATTTCTTACCATGGACTGAGGCTTTGAAAGCTATTTCACTTTTAGTTTTAGTTTTCAATCTTGATATCTCAAATGCAGAGATTTTTATAATCAAAGTTTCTCTCTTGAAGTCTTGTGAGAATTGCATGGTTTCCTCTAGAATGCTTATCTTGTTTTCATAGTCTGATATTAAATTAGTTAGCAACTTGTCCATTATGTCTTCTTCTAATATTTCTCCACCATTGTTTCTGATTCCAGAGACTACTTCATTTATCCTTTGATTGTAGGCTCTGATGTTCTCTTTAGGTAACATCTCAAGACTATTGTATTTATTTTTCCATGTCTTCCTATATGCATTCTTTGCTTGAATATCTCCTTCAAACATATCTTCTAGATAGTTCCATATGGTGTATGCTCTGTCAATTTTCTTGATCTCAGAAAATTCACTGTCAGATAAGGGGCTGATTAGGGCTTCTTTAGCAATTGCATTATTGGTAAATGTTTCCTTTTGTCTATTAGTAGCATCATCCTTTGCAAGATCTTTCAGAGATGGAATTACAACTTCTTCTGTAGCAATTCAAAGATCTCAAAGCCAATACACTGTAGATGTGTTATCATTTTTTTTTTCCAATCCAGATAGTTTTCTCCATCGAACTTAGGTCTCCCTTTTCTGAAGTAAGACATCTGATCTACCTTAAGCTTTTAGGATTTTTCTCCAAGGCACTTGGCTATGATACCAATTGTTAGAATAGTCCCAAAGGTTAACTGAGAGGGGGGTGAATCAGTTCTCAGTAACTTTAGTTATTTTTACTTCCTTAACTTCAGAATACAACAAAGTAAAAGCTTAATTAGATAATATAGTATGCAACACACAATTTGATTACTGGGAAACCAAATGGTAAAAACCCCAGTGGAAATTAGCACCCACAATGAACTATACTTATTTATAGTAATCCCTGTTAGAAGATATTTCAACCCTATTAGGAGTTGTACTTTACAATGCAATAAGTATAGTGACCTAGTTAAGGGTCAAACCCTATTAGGAGTCTTTTGCAAATAACCCTGTTAAGGGTGGTGGACTCACTATCCAAAAGCTCACTGCTTAATGGTGAAGGCTACAACCTTCTGTATAATGGATATGCACTAGATTTGATGATGAACTGTAGAGTAGACCTGCTATCTTGATCAATTCTAGTGTATTACAATATTTCACTTCTTCTTCACATAGACCTTTGATGAATGAACCAACTCTGATAATCTGCTCTATACATCTTTCATCTCTTTTCGTATCATTCACACTTAGCGTATCACAAATGAATTTCTATAAGTATCTTTCTCAAAGTATAAGATCATGGGACCTGTAAGACAACTCTTCATAACATCCTTTTCAGGTCTACTAAGAACGCAAGCATAATTACAACTGCACAAATATAAATTGAATAGACGTGACACTTTATTAAGTCAGCCTCACCAAATTGACTCTAACTTTGTAATCTTCTTGAAACATGTTTGGTGCCTTTAGATAACTATCATCAACTCATAACTAATCATGAATATACACATGCATATCCTGAAGATGGGTGCAACTCAAGAAACATGTTACATACATCGGCTCTGAACAGATACTCTTCCTGAACTTTAACCGCCAATAACATAATTACACAACTTAACTGAAACATCATATTTGGATCTGCGTGTATGAACATAACATAATAAAAATGTCAACAACATGTATCTAACCACGCAAGTCTTCATGTCATCATTTTGATAAGTACATATAGAATCACTACTGTGTATTATATGTTGTCATCAATGACAAACATACAATCAATCAACTGCTCAAAATCAAATCTCCAACATAATGATGTTTTATAAATCATTGATAAATATTAACTTGAGATGCAAGGTATAAAAATAGAGTTATTTACATAGATTTTGGATGTCTAGTTGGGGGAATTAAGAGAAGTTTCACTTCAATTAAGGGTCACTTGGACTAGTTATTAGATGAGAATGAATTTGAATCATATTGACTCCATTTATTATTAGGTAGACCCTCTTTTCATTCTTATTTACTTCAAATTTGACCCCATTCTTTATTTAAGGATTTGAATGGGGAAAAGGGGTGGAAGTTCAGTTCATGCATAGTTTTGGGGAGTTATCTTCAGTTGCAGAGGAATTTACTTGTCAGTTCCTTCTTGGGCTCACTTTGGAGTTGATGCAAGACTTTCTGTAAGGCTTTAGTTTCTATTCTTTTGGAGGGGTTCTAGATTTTTCCCATCATTTTGCACATTGCAAATTTTGGGTTGAATCTTTTGAGAAAATTGATAATTTGTAGTAGAGTTTCCATCAGTACTAAATACCAATTATAGGTTTCCTTCTCAATTTTGTTGCATTGAAGTGTTTATTGTGGGTACTTTGTGAGATAATGTGTTCATTCCTCTAGTTTTTCAAGCTCTTTTCAGTGTTAAATACAAGATTTGGGTGACTTTTATGCATGTTTATGATTGTGCCTAAGATTTGTATACTGGAAATTGAGAAAACATCATTGTTTTCCTTTCAAGGTGTTAAGTTCTGAGTCTTTTCATAAGAATCTCTTTTGCATGAAGTATTTGATTGAGGTTGTGAGAAATTTTGTGTCTTTAGGAAGTGATTTTGTGAGGCTTTTCAGTTGCATGTCATATTGGTATTTATTTGGTGTATCACCTTAGATTTAGTTTCATTTCACAAGCACATCCTTCTATCCCTTTCCCTATTCAAGTTAGTTTAGGTGATACCAAAATGAAATTACCTTTGCATCTCAGAGATTCGTTCTTGCCATAGGATTCCCACAGCTTGAGAACATCTCAATGGTCCAAGAGGATAGATAGATTTTGCATCTCACTACAAGGGAAATCCTAATTGACAAATTTTTTTGGCACACCTGGTGGGACACTTTGAATTGTTTATAGTCCAAGCTTTTCCACATATTACTAGTTTTTTGGTGTGAAGATCAATATTATAGCCTTTGGGGGAAGGATCCAAGCACACACCTAGCATATCTACAAGGAAAAGTCCACTAGTTTTGTAGATACAAGTGCTGGTATATTCAAATCAAACTCATGTTTTGATTTCCAGCTTATTATATGAATAGAGATGTTAAATTATTATGGACAGTCAGAATACCCACCACTATATGATGAAAGTAATGTTCAAGGGGCTTACCATCAACCATCTCAAAATCACACCAAGCCTATTTTTAGTCTGAGTTACCATGTTATAGAAGGTTGTTATTATGTTCAATTTTTCCCCAATCAATATGTTTCTACATAGACTTATGAAGATTCTCTTCAAAGGGAAGTATTATGGGTACAAAAGAAACAGTAGGAGTAGTTAGATTAGCGGGCATATCTTGGGGATCAACTATATTTGCAATGAAGGAGGCAATTTGAAGAGGATCTTGAACATCAGATTGCTACTAAGAGAGAATAAATGAGATTAAATCTTTTTAAATGAAAGAATTTTGAGTGTAAAATTCCAAGCTTCATGCATTTTAGGCAAGGTAAGTCTCCTGAATCTCTTAAATGTGAAATTCCAAGTTGGAGTACTCCAGTGTTCCAAGAGCATGTAAATGAAGAGTCCATAAAGCTTCCATTCCCAATTTTTAGTGACATCCTTTTGGCACAAGGACCAATCATTGAGAAAGTGTAGCCTTATGAAGAACCCACTCAAGAGTCCCAACCAGCTCCTTATATAAATCAGTCTGTTAAAGAGGAGGTTAGGAAGTTTTCATTTCCAATTTTTAGGGATTTCATACTCATTCAAGATGTTGTATGTGTCAAAAATTAAGATCCTCTACCTATTGATATGCACACATATGGTGTCAAAGATAATATGACAAATATTCTATAGGAGGTAGAAGAGGCAACATATATAGAATTGTGGGTTCTTAATGATGAAAAGGCTAACAATTTACAAGGATCATCTGATTTGTTTGATGAGCTTCCTGGTTTTCTGAATGGCGAAGAAGATGAAATTCATTTCATACCCATACCAGTTTTAGGAAAACAGGAAGAGGTTCATAACCTTTATGTTTTTGTCACTCATGAAAGCTGCAATGAGGTAAATAACAATCCTCTCTCATATAAAATTGAAAATAAAAATGAGGACTCTTTTTGGGAGGATCTTGAAGTCTTTGTGTCAAAATTGGATTTCAATACCTCATTCTCAAGTAAGACAAACAAGAAACAACTTGTGGGTGTGAAAGAATTTGTAATTGAAAATCAGGTTCAAGATGATTTGGTTGTAGAGATTCCTTTATTTGTTAGTGAAAATCATGAGAATATATGGAAACTAATAGATTTGGTAAGTTGTGATTAGCCACAATATGAGGATCATGTTAATAGGATGTTGGTCAAGGAGTAGACAAATGATGACAATTTTGTAGTGGAGGCCTCAAAGGTTGATATTGATGACATGTAACTGATTGAATGTTTGAAGATATTAAGTTGATGATCATGCAAGGCATTAAATTAGTTAATGTATTATATTGTCATTGATGTCAACTTGATATAATCTCTATGGTCATTGAGATACTGCCAAATACTTCAAAGAACTCATGAATCAAGACTATGCTTTCAGTAATGCATATAAGTCAAGTATTCACTACATACCTATCTACACCAATGGAGTGCACACCGATGGTGAGATTAAAAGAGTAATTCATAGTGTTACCCAATGAAAAAATATTCAGCATTACCAATGAGCAAAGTTACAGTCTTTCCTGACGAGCAAAACACAGTGTAACTCGACAAAAAGAATTTCACTATTGCCCAACGGAGAAGACAAGGACGGAGATCCCAATGAAAACTGAAGTCACACCGACAGAACAGTTAGTTATCACCAATGACTAACTGAAGTGTTGACCGATACAATAGAGAGCTCAGAAAATGACAAAATGCTTAGCTGCAAAGAAGCTAAAGATAGAATCAACGAACACTTATCATTGTTTTAATCATGCAGATAAAGCCGGAGATAAGTAATTGATTTAAAGCTAATTTGTCAAGTTGGAAAGAAGATCTCTTTGAGATAAAACTAGAATTTTCTTTGAATCTATTGGTGAGAATTGTGGAACACACCAAGAATCAAGAAAGCCAAGAAAAAGGGAAATCATGTCTATATAGAGAAAAACCCAATTCATTATGAATTGTGGGGTGAACAAGAGAAGAAGAGAGATGCTAAATAAAATCTGAAGGAGAAGAAAGTATTCTTTTAGTCCTGATCAACAAGCTACAGGAAGAGATAGATTTTGTAGACATCGACAAACAGTGAGACATCATCATAGAGAAGAAAAATGTGGAGCAAAGGTATAAGTGATTATATTGATCAAAGAGGTAATGGACTTACAATAGATCTAAAAATCTATAATTGAGTTGTATGTATGAATAGATCATTAGTGTTTCAGTTTAACCTTTGAAGCATCAAGTATCTTAACCGAGAAGGACTTAAAAGTCTTTTATAATTGAGATAAATCCCAAGGAGTATCAAAAAGTTTGATCATAAAAGTAGCATTGGATATGCCTGATACCTATTGACAGGCCAAGTGAGTGTTTGATCAAGGATGGTAGCATTAGATGCCAGATACTAGGTGAAAAACTATCTTTTAAATCTTCTAACAAGGTCACACTTAACAGTGTATTTGTAACCTTTAACAGGGTTGGCTCTTAATAGGGCTCACTTTAGAAGAGTTAAAATTTGGGGTACCGGTCCTAGTGGTCTTTCCCCTAACAGGGTTTCCATGTTAAAAATCCATGTGGTATGTGTGTATGATTCATTTCTTTATTGTTTTGCATCCCACATAGTTAATTCTAGATTGACTGGTATACTCTACATATTTACTGTGTTTTGGTAAATAGATGACTGCTTATCGGTAAACATATAGAAGAAGGTTTAACAAAGCAATCTAACAAGTAGTAAATTGATAAAAGTATTTCAAGGCATTCATCTTATAGGACAAAAGATAAATAGAGGCATAATTTGTGGTTATAAGTTGTAAGGGTTGATTTAAGGATCAATTTTTGAGGCCACTGATTCACCCCCTCTCAGTTATTACTAATAATTGGTATCAAAGCTTGTGTGCTTAGAAGGAAGGTTTCAAGAGCTAAGCTAAAGATCACAAGATGAATAGACATGATGTGCCCAAGTTGAACAAAGATAATTTTGCTTCATGGTAGAGAAGAATAAGACCACTTATCAGGTATTGGTAATGATGTTATTCAATAATTAGATACTGAATATGTGTTGCCCATAGGAGCACCAATGGTTGAACAATTGAGAGAGAAGCATGAGCACAACTTCATTATGATAGAGCTTGCTTCCTCGCTCTCCGATGCTGAATTTGAAGATGTTGAAACCTGCAAGACTACAAAACAGATGTGGGACAAGATAAAGCTTGTACATGGTGGTGACAAGAATGTTTTGAGAGCCAACATAGAAATCCTTAGAGGAATGTTTGATAACCTTAAAATGAAAGAAGGTGAAAAAATCACATAGTACAATAGAAGAATCAAAGAGGTAGTCAATTCTATCTGGGGAGTTGGAGGTGTACTAAAAGAAGATACAGCGGTAAGTAAAATTCTAAGAACCTTACTACCTATTTATGCTATTAGAGTATCTGCCATTCAAGAAATGAGAGAAGTAGCAAATAGAAAAGTTACTCTAGATAGTTTGATTGGAAGACTGATTTCATTTGAGATGAATAAATTTGATAATAGTGTCTTACCAAATATAGAGTCTACATTCAAAACTTCTATGAGAATAAGTAAATCAAGTCATAAAAACACTATGAGAAAAGATAGTGATAGTGAAAGTGAAGAAGAGGATCTTGATGAAATTGAAGCACTTATGGCTAGAAGAATGCAGAGAGGCAAAGGTAAATTACCACTTGTTTGTTTTAATTGTAAAGAGATTGAACACTTTGTTGCAAGATGTACTAATAGAAGAAAATATGACAGAATTAATGACAGATCATTTGAGAAGAAGTCTCACAGAGGTGATTACAGAAGCTAGCGACAATCAAAAAGAAGAGATACCCAAGACTACAAGGACAAAGGATAGAAGCCCAATTACCTTGCAAAATGAAAAGATGAAGATACTGACACCAAATTTGATGAAGACATCGAGATGGTGTTTGTGGCAGTAAAAGATGATTTAGATGATGATGAAGAAAGGTATGTAGAAACAGCTCTCATATCTAAATTTAGTAAAAATGATGTTTGGATCATAGATAGTGGTTGCACTCACCATATGATCGGTGATAAACAAAAGTTTGACACTTTTGAATACTATAAAGGTGGTTCAGTAAGAATGGGTAATGACACACCTTGTCCAGTTGAAGGTAGAGGAACCATAATGTTGAATAACTAGATAAAATGTGAAAATTCTTATTGGGTAAATGGATTGAATTATAATCTATTGAGTGTTTCTCAGTTGAATAATTTAGGTCACAAAGTAGCATTTGAAAATAAGAAAGCAAAGATCTTCAATAAATCAAGAAATCTGATTGGTACCGGTGAGAAGACAAAAGGTAACTAATTCTATCTGAATGATACTGACACCACTTGTTTGATTTCTAGAAATGAAGACATATGGTTGTGGCACAAAAGATTGTGTCATGCGAACTTTGAAAACATGATAAAGATAAGAAAAAATAGAAATGTCAAAGACTTACTGATGATGAGCAAGCCTGACAATATCATGTGTAAGAATTGTCAAAAAGGTAAGTTGACAAAGTCTACTTTCAAAAGAAAGACCCATACATCTGATGCAATTCTAGAATTAGTCCATACTAATTTATGTGGACCTATGAGAACAAAGATTTATTATGGAGATAGATATTTTATTCTCTTTGTTGATGAATTTTCTAGAATGATGGTAGTCATGTTTCTAAAAGATAAATTAGAAGCATTTAACATGTTTAAATGGTATAAGGCAATGGTAGAAAAAAAAAGTGGTTAAGAATTGAAATGATTAAGATCAGATAGAGGGGGATTTATTTCAGATGAATTCAATAAATTTTACAATGAGCATGGAATCAAAAGGTGAGTTTATGCACCGAGAACACCTCAGCAAAATGGTATTGCTGAAAGAAGGAACAGATCCATAGTTGATTGTGGAAGGACACTGATGATAGAGAAAGGCATCAACCAAATCTTCTGGAGAGAAGCTGATAGTACTATTGTTTATACATTAAACAAAGTACAATTGAAGAAAGACACCAAGAAGACACCTTATGAGCTTTGGTATGGATACACACCTAATGTAAGTTATTTCTAAAATTTTGCAATCAATTTTATATCTTAAAATATGATAGAACTGGAAAAATTAACTCCAAGAGTGATGAAGGAATCTTTCTAGGGTATTCCACCAAGAGGAAGGCTTATAAATGTCTTAATAAAGCCTCTAACAAAATTGTTGAAAGTGCAAATGTAAAGATAGATGAATTTTCAAAGAAGAATGAAAAGGAAAGCACTAAAGAAACAGAGGACTACAATAGGTTTACCTATAATGAGGAACCTGACACTCTACTCAACCAAAAATTTAAATCTCCCAAGGAACAGATCATTACACCTGACCATCAGGCTGAAAATACTGATGATTAGGATATTGCTCAAGATGTTGTACCAAATGGTGGAGAATAGAATGAAGAAAAAAATGGTGATCATGATGATAGACAAAGGATTGAACATGTACTTTCAAGATATGTCAGAAAGAATCATCCGCAGGACCAGATCATTGGAGATAAGAAAGCTAGTATGAGAACCAGAAGTAAGTCTCTAACTACAAGATGTCTTATTTGTAATTTTGAGCCCAAATGTGTCAATACTGCACTAGATAATGATGAATGGATAAGTGCTATAAATGAGGAGATTGAGCAGATAGAGAAAAAAAATACATGGAAACTTGTACTGAGACCAGATGACAAGAATGTCATTGGTACAAAATGGATATTCAGGAATAAGCTGAATGAGAATGGAGAAGTCACCAGAAAAAAAAGCAAGACTAGTATGCAAGGGGTATGCACAAGAAGAAGGAAGTGAATATGGAGAGACCTTTACACCCATTGCTAGGCTAGAAGGAGTGAGAATATTAATTTCTTATGCTTCATATGAAGGCTTTAAGGTATACCAAATGGATGTCAAATCTGCATTCCTAAATGGAATACTTGAGGAAGAGGTATACATTGAGCAACCAGAAGGGTTTATCAATCCAAACAAGAGGAACATGGTATGTAGACTAGACAAAGCCTTGTATGGATTTAAATAAGCACCCCGAGCTTGGTATGAAAGACTTCATTCCTATCTTATAAGTATTGTATTTGTAAGGACTAGTGAAAATAGTAATCTTTATTTGAAGGAATATACTGATGCTAACATTTTGATTGCTAAGATATTTGTTGATGACATCATATTTGGAGGCAATGATATCATATGCAAGTCATTTGCTAATGAAATGAGAAAAGATTTTGAGATTTCTATGTTTGGAGAGATGAAATTCTTTCTTGGTCTGTAGATCATGCAACAAGAAGAAGGTATTTTCATTACAAAATCCAAGTGCATCAAAAAAGTACAAAAAATATTCAAGATGGAAGAGTCCAAACCAGTTGGAACACCGATGGTAACTAGATGCAAGCTGAAAAAGGAAGAAAAGTCATTAGAGTTAAATTAGACTTTGTACAGATCAATGATTGGAAAATTCATGTATGTTGTACACACTAGACCGGATATTGCACATGCAGTAGGAATAGTTGTAAGATTTTATGCTAATCCTAGAGAATTACATATGACTGCTATGAAAAAAATGCTAAGATATCTAAAGAATACCAAGGAATATGGCTTATGGTATAGAAGAGAAGGCAAATTTGAACTCAAGGTCTTTACCAAATTTGATTGGGCTGGAAATATTGATGATTGGAAGATCACAACTGGAGGAGCATTCTTTATGGGTGACATACTTGTCACATGGATCAGCAAGAAGCAAGGATGCATCTCCCAATCTACTGTAGAGGTAGAGTATGTTGTTGTTGTTGCAAACTACTCAAATATTACATGGATCAAATAGTTACTAGAAGATACACATATGCAAATTCTAGAACCATTAATTATACATTGTGACAACACCAGTGCAATAAACATTTCCAAGAATCTAGTTATGCATGATAAAACAAAGCATATTGCCATCAAGTATCATTATTTAAGAGAACAAAGTTAGGAAAAGGAGGTGATACTTGAATATGTGCAATCATAGGAACAATTGGTCAATATCTTCACCAAGCCACTACCCAAGGATGCATTTGAGTACTTGAGAAAGAGACTAGGGGTCAGACCCTTGTCTATTGGTCATTAAGATGATTAGAAGGTTGCATCAACCTACATATTATCATAATATCATTCATGTTGATGCAAGAAAATATAAGGACATCAAAGATAAATCTATACACTACAAGGTATTTATCTACTCCAAGCACCAAAGTTATTACTAATGGATTGGGAAATTCAAGGAGTATATTATGGATGGAAAGGATCCGTTTGGCATCAATGTCAAATATTTTTTGAAAAGATGTTTGGCATTAATGTCTAAGAGAGAGAGATATCTCATTATCATACTAATAAAGGGAGATATCATATCCATCAAAATATCCAAAGGGATAGAAGTAACAAAGAAAGGGAGAGCACACAGAAAAGGAGAGTACACACAAAGGAAGAAGAAACATCACAAGAAAGGAGAACATTCAAAGGGAGAGAGTTTGACACAAAAGGAGAACACATCACATCAGAGAAATAAAAGATTTTACATCTATCCAGTGAAGGGATTGAAGATAGAAAGAAAGCTGCAAGAATCAAATTAAAGTTATTTGAGCTTACTGATAGCCAGACATTTATATTAGTTACATAAAAAAAATTCTTGATGAAACTGTATATTTCATATTGTATTAGCAATAGTATATTATGATAATGTAGTATGTTGCCATCAATGCCAAAGGGAGAGATTGATGACATGTAACTGCTTGAATGTTTGAAGATATTAAGTTGATGATTATGCAAGGCATTAAATCAGTTAATGTATTGTATTGTCATTTATGTCAACTTGATATAATCTGTATGGTCATGGAGATACTGCCAAAGACTTCAAAGAACTCATGAATCAAGACTATGCTTTCAGTAGTGCATATAAGTCAAGTATTCACTAAGTGAATATATACACTGATGGAGTGCACACCGATGGTCAGATTAAAAGAGAAAGTCACAGTGTTATGTGATGAACAAATATTCAACATTATTGATGAACAAAGTTACAGTGTTTCCTGACGAGAAAAAAATAGTGTAACCCGACAGACAAAATTTTAGTGTTGCCTGACAAAGAAGACAAGGATGGAGATCTCGATGACAACTAAAGTCACATAACTGGAACAGTCAGTTATCACCAATGACTAACTGAAGTGTTGAACAACAGAACAAAGAGTTTAGAAAACTATAAAATGCTTAGTTGTCAAGAAGCTAAAGATAGAATCAACGGACACTTATCATTGTTTTAATCATCCAGATAAAGCCAGAGATAAGTAATTTCTTTAAAGCTAATTTGTCTGGTTGGAAAGAAGATCTCTTTGAGATAAAATTGGATTTTTCTTTGAATCTATTAGCGAGAATTGTGGAACACGCCAAGAATCAAGAAAGCCAAGAAAAGGGGAAGTCATGTCTATATAGAGACAAACCCAATTCATTACGAATTGTGGGGTGAAAAAGAGAATAAGAGAGATGCTAAAGAAAATCTGAAGGAGAAGAAAGTCTTCTTTCAGTCTTGATCAACAAGATAAAGGAACAGCTAGATTTTGTAGACACCAATGAACAGTGAGACAATATCACAGAGTAGAATAGTGTGGAGCAAAGGTATAAGTGATTATATTGATCAGAGAGGTAATGGACTTACAATAGATTTAAAAATATGTAATTGAGTTGTATGTATGAACAGATCATTAGTGTTTTATTTTAACCATTGAAGCATCAAGTCTCTTAGATGAGCATGACTTAAAAGTATTTTACAATTGAGATACATCCCAAGGAGTACCAAAAAGTTTGATCATAAAAGTAGCTTTGGATATGCCCGATACCTATTGATAGGCCAAGTGAGTGTTTGATCAAGGATAGTAGAATTAGATGCCAGATACTAGGTGACAAACTATCTTTTAAATCCTTTAACAAGGTCACACCTAATAGTGTGTTTGTAACCTTTAACAGGGTTAGCTCTTAACAGGGCTCACTTTAGAAGAGTGAAAATTTGGGGTAACGGTCCCAGTGGTTTTTTCCCTAATAGGGTTTCCACATTAAAAATCCATGTGTTATGTGTGTATTATTCATTTCTTTATTGTTTTTCATCTCACATAGTTAATTTTGGATTGATCGGTATACTCTGCATATTTACTATATTTCAGTGAATAGATAACTGCTTATCGGTAAACATATAAAAGAAGGTTTAACAAAGCAATCCGACAAGTAGTAAATTGATAAAAGTATTTCAAGGCATTCATCTTGTAGGACATAAGATAACTAGAGGCATAATTTGTGGTTATAAGTTTTAAGGGTTGATTTAAGGATCAATTTTTTAGGTCACTGATTCACCCAACTCCCCTCTAAGTTACTACTAATAGATATGAATTTAATTTATGTTGAGGTGGAGAAAGAAGATCAGATGGAAAAAGAAAATTAAAAAACTTCATTTTTCCCAGGTATTATTGAATATTTTTCCTCAAATTTGAATGATGATTTTTTACTCTTGGAAAATTTTTTAATGTGATAGTTGAAAAGATAGTAGGAATATTTGAGATCGGTAGAATTGTTCCATAGTTTATCATCTCTAGAGGCTTCTCAATCAGGCATTTTTCTAGAATGGATCTTGAACCTAAGCTTGTAGCTATAGAACAAGTATAGTCCATTTATGCACCTCAAGATGACATTTATTTTCATCAAATCTAGGAGGTATGTGATCTATTTTCTCATTTTCAAGACATGCTTCAGGAAATGCTAATAATTCTAGTTATATTACATATCTTTTTGGTTGCCCCTATGCATGTACCTCATTCATTTTTGGTGAGAAGGAAACTACATCAATAAGTCTGTTAATGGATGTATCTAAGGTTTTGACAATTTATTATCTTAGGGTAGGTTAGAGGTTTTTAGTTTCAGTTTTTCTTTGTCCAAGTATAGTTGAGAATAATAGTTTCAGCTTTTGTTAGTTTGTTTTCAGTTTTCAGTTGAGAACATTTCATTTTTCAAAAGTTGAATGATGAATTTATGCCCAATGGTTTGCATAAGGATTGTGCGTGTGTATTTGGGTACCTGATGAAAAAGACACAAACACTCAATAAGTCATTGCATTAGTCCAAAAGGTTAGATAGAACATTCAAAACCACTAGTATCAACCTATTGCCTACTAACTAGGAGGAGTGTAATTAGTAACATATCAGCCCTCAGAATATGCTACAAATCAGTGAAAAATACAACCTAGCATGAAGGATTTTAGACTAAAACAAGCTACAAAGATGATAAAAATGCATTCTAGCTCTAAGCATGTGAATATTTAACAATAAAAAAACATGGAATAAGAAGTGCAATATGATTTTTAGAGTAATCCAACAGCATAAAAATGTATTTTTGATCTAATGTGAAGGCTTATTTACTCTCAAAAATGGCTTCTATTTATAGAAGAATGAGAGAGAGAGGGGGGACAAGGTGAATTAGTGAGTGAAGGGGCTCGTTAATGAAGGTGTAAGAGCCTTTAATTCCGAAGGCATTAATGAGGCATGGGAGAGATATAGGCTTAAGGCATCTTCATTAATAAGGCATTAATGAAAGCCTTAAAGAAGCAAGGTAGAGTGTAAGAGGATGGCTTGAAAAAGTGGACCTTAAGGAATTCAAGCTTGAGAAAGTGGACTTTCTCAAGTGGGTTGAGTTGCTAAGAATTCTTTAATGGAATGTGACAACATTAGGAGGTGGATTAGGACTAGAATTAGGATTAGGATTAGATTAGCACGGGTGAATGGGTTGAGAAGGGTTAGAACCCAGGGTAGAAGTGGTTGAGATAGGTTAGGTTGGGGTTTAGGGGAATATTAATAAATGAAATAAACTTATTTAAATCATTTAGAAATATAGGAATTAATTATTTAAACAATGAAATTGCTTTTTAATAATTAGGGGACTATAGCCATTTTAATTAAATAGGCTAGGGGAATGGGTTATTTGCAACTGGGTATTTGATTTAGGGATTTGTTTAATTCCTTTATAATTAAATACTATAGCCATATTTGATTTTGGTTTGATTTGATTGGTTGAAATTGATTTGAATTATATGGCTATAATAGTTAATATAAATTAGTGATAAAAATCACCTAGGACATTAAATTGATTTGAAGAATTATGTCAAGCAGTAACAAGGTCATTTGGACATAATCGAGGGTATGATCACACTTAGGGAAAATAGGGTCCATAGTTGGAACAGACCAAATTTAGATAGTTACATTTGCCCCTATTTGAATTGATGTGCGAGCAACGCATTGATTCAAAGAAATTTTTTGATTTTGACTTTAGAAAGATTGAGGATTCCGTTCTTGGTTGTCGAACGAAATGATAATGAGATCAGTATCGCACTTGATAAAAAAAAACTAATAGAATTGATTTTGAATTTGGTTGTCATCCAAAGATCAATAAAATATTTTAAAGATACCAATTCTGAACTTGGTTGTCGTCCAAATATTGATAATACTGATTCTGAACTTGGTTGTCATTCAAAAAGCCAGTATGAAGCTTCCAGGAGCTTTAAAAAAAATCTTTTAAAATGAGGGAACACAAGATATCTAGCTCATGAGAACCAAAGCGTTCTATCCAACAGTTCTGACTTAGTCAAGGAAACTGTTATGTCCCTAGTTTGTTTTATGAAGAAGTCATTTTGATGTGTTTTGAGCAAAAATTTAATTGATGATAGTGTGATCATGCCCCCTCGAGAATGAAATCAAAGGAAAAGAAATAAATCCCTCAGTTGAAAAGAATAGAACACTTGCAGGAAGTGGGTGGACAAGAAAGAGTGGAGTAGAAGATGGTGTGTTTAAAAATAAACACATGATTATCAAGTTAATTATGTGAAAATATGAGTTATAAGGCTGATAAAATGATGTTTAGATCAAGATGTATGATAAAATGTGCAGTATTTACCAATGTGGTGAATAAATGAAGCAAACCCATAAGTTTCAAAACTATCACAAAATTGATACGGTGCTGCTAAAAATATCGCAAACACCTTCGATTTGGTTCTCGATTGAGTAAAAATGGAATAGAAATGAACTAGGAGTTTTTTGGGAGGAGTTTTGGAAACCCTAAATGTCTCAAAAGACCCATATAAGCCTCCAAAATTACCATTTTACTATTCATTTTCACATTTTTTTAATAGAAATTCAGAGAGCTCTACAGCAAAGATGGTAGTCCCTGTGAGGAAGCACTGATTCAAGATGAGTCGCCGACACTAGTGACCAAATGACTACCAACCACTGGTAAGTGCTTGATAAAATAGCCTATGAATTTTGCATTTTGGAATTTCATGCTTTTTGTGAATTTTAGAGCCATTTGAAGTTAGGATCGCATCTGGGATTCTGGATCACATCCGGTCAATCCTGACTCACATCCAATTTTTCTTGGGTCGTAACCAGTTTTTCCAAATTTCTGTGTCGCATATGGGTTTTCCCAGATCACATCTAGTACCTTAGGTTTTACCTTGTTTTTAGTGACAATCCATTAGGGGATCACATCCCATTTGCTTGGGATCGTACCTCGCATTTAGGATCACATCCCATTTTTCAGGGATCGCATCCCATATACACAATCACATCCTGTATTTCCAGAATTGCATCTGGTAGAAGACTTAGATTGTTAATTTTCTTTGATCTATTTGCGTCCTGCGAACATGGAATGACTTAGTAGAGTAGGATTCTCCCCCTTTTTGTAGATAGTTTCTGATGTTTTACTGTTGTGTCCAAAATCAGGCCCAATTTGAGGTAGTCACCTTTCACAACACTTATCCTACATGGGTTCTTGCATTGTCTAGCCGACTGTCAGATGATGAGCAGACCACCATGATCCGATGTGGATTATGTTCACTGATAGGTTTACCCAAGATCGGGGTGAATCGAGGGTTGTTGAGTGCTCTTGTCGAGAGGTGGCATTCTGAGCACAACACCTTCCACCTACCCACTAGAGAGATTACTATGACACCTGAGGATGTCTGGAGGGTTTTGTGTGTATCGATGGTGGGACATGAGGTGTTCTTTGAGTCCAGAGCTAGCGTGGTGATTGGGACTACTTGGAGATTCTTTTAGGATGACACCATAGATAGGAGATACTTGTCATGGGATTATATGGTCGATCACTATGATCATTTAGCTGTGTACTTAACAGGCTTGGTAGGTGGCATCCTCATGTCGGATAGAGGTTAGCATGGATTCTTGGTGGGATGAGTGAGCATGGTGGAGCCGATAATCATCCATCACCATCATTTTGCCTGGGGGAGCTGTATACTAGCCCATATATACAGAGAGCTCCATGAGATCGTATATCACCACACCCATAGTATGACTGTGGGGATCCTTATTCTACAGATTTGGGCCTGGGAGCACATCCCTGTGACATGGCTGATTGTTGATAGGTAGAGGGAACCTAAGCAACCCTATGTGTATATGTATGCAGGCCTCCTATAGTAGCCCCATCTAGGAAAGGTTGAGTATTGGTGTCGATTATTCGATGATATGACAGAGGTCGTGTGGCAACCATACCGAGACTGTGAGGTGTAGACTTCTGATGCCTAATAGGTACCAATTTTATGCCAGAGAAGATATTT
>MU225702.1:314178-327457 GCA_018584345.1 Thuja plicata
TGAGGGGATCATTCTTTGTATAGAGGAGCCACTAGATTACGAGCCTAATGATCGACCCATCAAGGGTAGAGGAGGTAGAGATAGGGCTCCAGGGAGACATGGGGGCCATGATGGTGGTAGAGATGGTAGGCGCCCCCCTCCAGATGATAGGCATGATGGTGATGACAGGGGTGGTGGTGGAGAGGCAGTTGATACAGGTGGTCCAAGCGGTAGTGGGCAGGGTAGATGGCAGAGGTTTAGATTTGTGGCCCCACAGAGAGATACTAGCCCATTACTTACTAGAGAGTAGTAGAGACAACAGCGATAGAGAGCTTAGGAGAAGGATCTCGATAGAGATGGGGACCCTTTATCTAGATGTGAGTAGGAGAGGGAGCAGCTCCGAGCCTAGATCATAGCATTGGAGGCTAGGGTTACTACTGCTGATGCTCTTTTAGCAAACAGGGATAGACAACTTGAGCGGCTGAGAGCTGAGAGGGATGCACAGGTGGAGATGCTCAGAGTGGAGAGAGATACCCAGGCTTGGACAACAGTCCATTAGGGACAAAGGGCGACATATTATTATGCCTTGTATCACGCAGCAGTGCCGGAGGGTCAGAGAGCACCTTCCTTTTCTCGTGTAGCTCAGCAGTCTGAGGGGGCCATGCCGCCTCCAGTAGCTCCTTTCATGCCACCACCTCCTCCTCCTCCTGACCAGGGAGAGGGGGCGGGCTAGAGTTGATTTTTGTACCATTTTGTATGATATGTACATTTTTGAGAGCATATATGTATATCTAGATCCTGCTGAGATCCCCCTTTTTTGTATATCTATATCCTTCTGAGATCTTATTTTGTAGATGCTATTCATACCTATATATCTGATTCATTTTGATGTATTGATACACTGAGACTCTTCATTTTCACTGATATACTGATGTTCTTTATATTCGACGATATGCTGACATTCGTTTATGCTCATTGATACACTATACTTTCTGATACACTTAATTCTTTGATTTGTACCATGTTTCATGAGGACATATATCTGATGCAATTTCTTGATTCTGACATGTTTCATGTGGTAAATGTATCTATTTTTCTTTCCATAGACGTGGTAAATGTATCTTTTGCACATGTGATGATATCTTGATCTCTTAATGAGTTAGTTCATGGATGATAACATCATTTTATGATTTGGATGGGATGTGTTATTAATGATATAAATATGTTTTTAAATGATACTAATGTGAAAATGAAAAATGTATTTTTCTTTTATTTTTCCAGTTATGCAAATAGATGTATAGATGTAGAAGTAAAAATGCAATACATCGATGCTTTATTTTTTTTTTGTATTTTCTAGTTTCTTCTTTTCAAATGAATGCAAAATGTATGCTATGGATGTGTAATGATATTAATATCAGTAATATAGATTATGTAATTAACTTGATGTTTAGAAGAAGATAGAAACCATTTTGAGCACAAAAATTCCCTTTTGTTGTTACTGTTGTTATAAATGCATCATACAATCTTTAAATGCAGCTATATGCAGACTCTTAGGACTTTGTCACTGATTGAGCAAATATTGCAACATTTTATCATCATTGGGCGCTTTTGGAATGGATACCATTGGATAGTACAACCATCACTAATACCCACTGATATTATGATAATATTAATACTATGTTTTATTGGAATGTCAGAAATAGATGTAGGCATCAAGGCATAGAAGCCGGGATAACAAAATAGTCACCTTCCTTTTAATATGCTAGATTCTGATTAAGGCAAGATATTGGACCCGCAATGACCTTGAAAATTCATATCCTTGGGTATATTATGATTCATATACCTTAGTGACAATCTAGATCAGAAAATAGACAAGGAAATTGTGTCAAAATCACCGTAGTTTACACATAACAAAGATCGAGATATATGCGGCTATCTACCCATAGTAGCAGCTCTTACCATAAACATCCAAGTTAGGTGAAATTTATAGGATCATGTGGAACAATAACCATATGCAAAAAATCAAGAAAACATTATGCCCCCAATCCTTGCGACTCTTTGTCTTTGTGCAGAAGTCATTGAGTAACTAAGAAGACATAACAAATCATCAATTGAGAATCAATCAGATAAAATTTATAATTACTTAGATGCCCCTAGTTGAAAACATCATGAGGACATAAAAGAATCATAATCAAACCCATAACAAACTATGTGCTTAAGTAGTACTTGTTCATCCACATTTCAAACACAGTAAAGATTCATTAATCAAAAAATTAGAATATAAGTAATATGGTGTTCCATGTCTATGCATTTTGATTAGGATAATCCATTCATGTTTGCGATCCAATGCGGCTTGGTAGGAATGTTGTGAATGTAAATGTCATATCTAGATATGTGATGTTTTGAAAAGACACCTTTATTTGGAAAGTGACATTGTTTTGCATGTGTCAAGAAACATTGTGTTTGTGAGCCAAACCAGCCTAGAGAAACTTGGCAACCACAACTAACTATGCCAAAAAAGATGCCCCTAGTGCAAAATGACTTATTCCTAAGACGTAAAGATAGACAAATCCCAAGTGAAGATAAGATAGTCATGTAGGAAAATGAAGTCAGCGTATGACCATAGGAAAAATTATGAAGGCGTAGTATCAGTAGTGCATTGATAGATGGAGTGCAGACCACAAGTGATGCCTAACTGCCAGGTTTTCACCACATGGCAAGATTCTCTTTCTTTCATTTTGCTACCAAGATGCTTGTTTTACCAGGTGCTCATTGAGGAACGTCTTTTCTTCTTTTTCAATTTTTTTTCTATTTTTTCTTTTTTGAATGTTTTTGTAGTATCAAGGTGCCTGTTTACCAGGTTTTCACCAAAGATACCCATTTGTAGGACCTTTTCCCCTATTTTTGGATTTCTTCAGGATCAATTTTCTGAATGTTTTTGATATTTTGCCAGAAATTTTTGCTGTACAGGCTCTGCTAGCCAAACATTAAGCATAGAACCGTTTTAAATGTAGAGTGTTAATAGGATCTAGAAGAATGTCTCCCTCAGGTGTTGCTAATTGGTAAGCTCCAGTCCTGAAAGTAGTAGTGATAACATATGGTCCAAGCTAGTTAGGTTCAAACTTTCCTTTCTGCTCTCTGTTAGACTGGTTCTTAGGTTTTTCTTCTAGGACAAGGTCTCCCACCTCAAACTTTCATGATTTGACCTTCTTTTTGTAACCTTTGGACATCCTTGCTTGGTACACTTTGAGGTGATCGAACGCTTGTTGCCTGCGCTCATCTAGTAGGTCTAGAGAATTTACCCTATCTATGTGGTACTGTTCATCAGTAACCAATCCTTGTAAAGATATCCGCAAAGATGGGATTTCAACCTCAATAGGTAGTACTACCTTAGCACCATAGACTAGAGAAAATGACATGGCTCTAGTTAGTGTTCGGATGCTTGTTCTATAGGCCCATAGTGTAGGATTCAATTGTAGATGCCAGTCTCTACCAGACTTGCTTACAGTTCTGTGTAGAATTTTGAGAATGTTTTTGTTTGATGCCTCAGCCTGTCCATTACCTTGAGGATAATAGATTGAGGAGTAATGTTGAGTGATATGGAACTCTTCACACAGGTCATTAATGTCTTGATTTTTAAATTGGTCCCCATTGTCTGTCACAATTGAAGAGGGTATCCCATATCTACAAATAATGTAGTTTAGAATGAACATAGCCACCTATTTTCTAGTGGCTTTGATTAGCGGCACAACTTTGAGCCACTTCATGAAATACTCAGTGGCCATAATGATGAACTTGTGTTCATTTGAAGAGTTGGGATATAATTGTCCAACCAATTCAAAGGCCCATTGCTGAAATGGCCAATGTGTTATGAAAGGTATAAGTTCTCTGGTAGGAGCATAAATAAGGTTTCCATGTGTTTGGAATTTAAGACATGCTTTTGAAAATTGAATAGTATCTTTCTCCATGGTAGGCCAATAATAGCCTACTCTGACTAGTTTCTTAGCTAATGAAAAGTCATTTGAGTGTGATCCACATACACCTTCATGGACATCTTTTAAAGCTAGATCAGACTATTCGAGTTCTAAACACCAAAGAAGTGTACTATCAAGACTGCGTTGATATAGGTTATTAGCTATGAGGATGTAATGCGATGCTATCCTAATTAGGGATGTTTTTTCATTTCTAGATAGATTGGCAGGAAGGGTTTGGTTAGAAAGGTATGCAATGATACTGGTATATCAAGATGGATCTTGGGTATTTAAGGCACATATTACCTGGTAGTCAGGGTTAGAAAAGATAGGATAGGATATTTCTTCCACCAAGAAGTCATAGTGGAATTGATGCTCTTCCAATTGTAACATGGATTCCAAGGTAGCCATAGCATCTGCAGCTTTGTTCTTTGATCTTGGTATCTGCTGGAAGGTGACAAAGACAAAGTATTTCTTCAGATCATCAACTATTTTCTTGTAGGGCATCAATTTTTCATCTTTTTTTTTATACTCCCCATTGATTTGATTGATAATTAGTTGGGAGTCACCATATACGTGTAACTCAATGATCTTCCATTCCATGGTGAGCTTGAGGCCATTGACAAATGCTTCATATTCTGAGATATTGTTGGTGCATGGAAAAATTAGTTTGTAAGATTTGGGAATCTTGCATCCTTGTGGAGTTATGAAGAGGACCCCTGCTCCAGATCCTTGTTGAGTAAGTGAACCGTCAAAGTACATCATCCATGGATGTTCAGTAAGATGCATGATTATTTCATCATGAAATTCGATTAGTAATGGTTCATCATCCAAGAGTGGTGAATCAGCTAATTGATCTGCAAGTACCTGTCCTTTGATAACTCTTCATTCTGCATATTCAATGTCTAACTCACTTAGAATTAGGACCCATTTTTCCAAACGTCCTATTAATGCTGATCTGCTCAAAAGATACTTTAGAGGGTCTATCTTAGTAATGAGCTTTACTGTATGAGAGAGCATGTAGTGTCTCAATTTCTATGATGCAAAGATGACTTCTAAGCATGCTTTTTCAATAATGTTATAATTGAGCTCATAAGCGACTAGAGTTCTACTAATGTAGTAGATAGCTCGCTCTTTCTTTGTTTCATCCTCTTGTGTTATCAATACTCCTAGGGATGTAGTTGTAGCTGAAATGTATAGGAGTAAGGGCTTTCCATGAATAGGAGCCATAAGAATAGGTGGAGCAGCCAGGTACCCCTTCAATTCTCTGAAGTTGGCTTTACAATGTTCATCCCAGTTGAATGTAACCCCTTTATGTAGTAGCTTAGTAAAGGGTTGTGCCTTATCTGCAAGTTGGGACATAAATCTCTTGATAGACTGGAGTCTCCCTTGTAGTGTCCTCATTTGACTGATGTTACATGGAGGAGTCATCTCTGGAATAGCTTTTACCTTCATAGGATCTACCTCGATTCCCTTTGCTAAGACCATGAATCCAAGGAGCTTGCCTGATTGGACCCCAAGGGCACATTTCTTTGGATTGAGCCTGAGTTGGAACTATTCCATTCAATCCAATATCTTTCTTAGGTCAACAATGTGAGTACCTCTTTCTTTGGATTTAGCCAATGTGTCATCGACATAGTCCTCCATGTTCTTGTGCATCATGTCATGGAATATTATTATCATAGCCCTTTGATATGTTGCTCTGACATTCTTTAGCACAAATGCCATGACGTTCCAGCAAAATGTGCCCCATGCACATGTGAATGTAGTTTTCTCTTGATCCTTAGGGGTGATCTTGATTTGATTATAACCCAAGAATCCATCCATTAATGAATACATCTGATAGCCTATCGTAAGGTCTATGATCATGTCAATATTTGGTAGAGGGAAATCATCTTTCAGACATTCTTTGTTGAGGTCTCTGAAGTCCATGCAGGTCCTAATAAATTTATGAGATTTAGAAATAGGAACTACATTAGAGATCCATGCTACATAGGCAATGACTCGAATAAATCCATCTTTCAACAACTTTTCTAATTCTACTTTCACCAGTAATGCAACATGAGGATGCATTTTTCTAAGTTTTTGTTTCATGGGCTTGATCCCAGGGGCTATAGATAAGTGGTGCATGATCAAATTACGATCCAGCCCTGGCATATCAGTGTAGGACCAGGCAAAGTTGATCTTTTTCTCCATGAGGAACTCTGTGAACTATACCTTCTCTTCTTCTGATAAAGATTGTGCTAGATGAACAATCTAAGGATTTTCAACAGTGCCCAAGTTCACTGGATGTGTTGGTTCAATCAATACTGAAGATCTTTCCTTAAAGTGTTCAGGGAGGATATCAAGAGTCTCATCCTTTGGTGCGTCTAAGAGGTTTTCACCATTGGATACATCTTTTTTCTTTACTATTTTGGGATCTGATACTGCCATAGAGTGGTTTTCACCATAAGTCCACTTTTTCTTTTTATTATTCAATTTGTGACTAAGAAACTTGATATCCTCCTATGACATGTTCTTGCTCCTTGCATTGGTGGAAGAAGGGTGAGGTTCACAAGCATTAAGATAACAAGCTAGGGAGTGGCCATTGGGAAAGTCAAGGATAGGAGTGGGATCTATTTCAGTCCAATCGATTAGGTCTGGAAGTACCAATGTTAGGGAGTTATATTCTAGGAAGGATAGCATCGCATTAGCATCACAACTATTAACCAACATGACATGATCTATTAAGTTAATATCTTCAATGTTTAGATCAATAAGAGTAAGATCATTGTTAAAAGGGTCATTGTCAGTTATATATGGATCAAACTCTAGCGACTCATCAGTTGATATCTCATCATCATCCCTTTGTAAAAGGAGGCTTCTTGCATGTAGCCTATGGAATTATTCTAGAGTTATGTATTCACCAGTGTCTTCATCAATGATCGGAGGAAGGAACTCTTATTCTGCTTCAGGAGGATTGGTATCATTGAAAGGAGAGTTAGGTCATTTACTAGGAGCTGAGGAAGTTGAAAACATGTGTATTATATCTATCCCAATATCTTCAGAGGAAATAGATAACTGATCCCATTCATAGTCGTGAGAGTCCATTATATCATCATCAGATCTGTCCAAAAATTCAACAATGTTTATTGGATGGACTCAATTAGCTGCTTGTAGATCAAAGTGAGGTAGATTGAGGACATGTGTAATTGTGACTAATTGCTCCCAGTTAGGATGTAAATTCTGTGGCTGGGGTTCCTCTTGAGTGATTGTAGCTATGGTGTCTCCTACGTACCTCTTGAATGGGAGGTTGTGCTAGCAATGAAGTGTGAAGATCCTGGGGTACCTCAAAGCTAGGTACGTAGCATTCTCCTTGATATTTAGGATTCTCTGTACCAATATGTAGTAATCTCTCATAAAGCGATGGGTCTGATACTATCTCATCTATTTTATGACTCCCTGTTTCAGAAGGTGGACTCTCTTTTGAAGTGGGTTTTTTGGATTGAGTATTAAAGCCCAGTCTTGTTTTATCTCTGTTGAGGTAGAACTCCATGGGTATGGGTTCAATGATCCCTCGTCTTGTGTCATTTAGAGGTCCTTTTCCTTTGTAACCCATTTGTTTGAGGAAATCATATCCCTTTCCATACTGCTCAGGGGATATCTTCACATGTTTGACCTTGGATGCCATTTGTTCTCCTTTGTAAAGCTAGTCCAAGACTGCATGTTCTTCTGTGTTATCTGAAGAAGATGTGGATGCTTTTATCATGCTAGTTGCCTTGTGTACTTCTGGCTCCTTGAGTGCTAGAGGTGTGAATGTTGATGACGATTTTCCATATGATCTTAGTGATACTAGAAGCTCTGTCATTGAGGGGGTCAGGTCCAACTTGTACTCTCCCATACCTATTTCTTGAAGTTTCAATGTTTTGCTAAAACCCTTCATAACCATGTCCTTGGTAATCTCAGGAGCAACTTCATCCATAGCCTTCTTGTTGTGTGGGATCATGCTACCTACTTTGATATTGTTGCAAGTGTAGTTGGCATCTGCAGGAATCATCACTTCTATCCCATTACATGGGAACTTGATGTATTAGTGATAAGTGAATGGTATAGCTTGCATCTCATGAATCCATGGTCTCCCTAGAAGAATGTTGTAGGCCAATGGTAGATCCAGAACTTGATATATAACATTCCTTTCAATTGGCCCAACTCTGATGGGTAGACAAATAATACCTCTGGAGGATCTTTCTTCCTCATCATAAGCTTTGATGGTTATCTTATTTCTAGAGTCCATTGTTTTCTTTGAGAGGCCTAGCCTCTTGACTAAATCTAGTGTACAGATATTCAATCCAGTGCCTCCATCTATCAACACACATCTAACATGGGATCTATGAATAAGGACTTCAATATGGAGGGGTTGATTGTGTGGATGAGTCAATGACTTGTCATCTTCTTCAGAGGAGAGGTAGTGTGGTGCTGAGATATGATTGACCATCTCTTGAAATTTGTCTATATCTATATCTTTTGGAATATTAGTAGCGTGTAGAGCTTGTTCTAGGATTTCTCTATGCACCGTAGATATCTTGAGTAACTCGAAGATGGAAATTTTGGCAGCAGTTCATTGCAATTGGTCTACCAAGTCATATTTTTCTCCAGGGATAGTGACCACGTGTTTTACTACTGGTTTAGGGATAGTTATAATAGGAACCTTTGATGTGGATGTCAGTTTTGGCATTCCCTTGATTGTAACCTATGCTTGGCTCCATGTGATAGCATTTGAGGAGGATGAGGCTCCTTTAATCATGACCATATTGAGGGTTTCAATTTTGATATTGAGCATATTAATCACATTGTCACTCTTGGAATAGGTGTAGTTTACCTCATTACCTTTCCCTTTAGATGTTTCCCCTTGATTATAATTAGGAAAGGGTTTGTTAAATGTTGTATGGTCCTCATTGGTAGTATGTCTGTGTACCTTGATCTTACCTCCTTCAATGAGGTCTTGGATAACATGTTTTAGTTTGAGACAATTATTAGTCTTGTGCCCCTTTTTTTTGTGTAAGATACAATAAGAGTTATCATCCCACCACCTGGGTTTGACCATTGGTTCCCATGGTTTAGAATCGGGAATCGTAAGAACTTTGTTATCCACCAATTTTTTCAAATCCATCTCAAGAGGCTCTCCCAAAGGAGTGAATTTTCTTTGGGGTTTTGAAGTCCATGTTCGTCCCTTGTCATTATCATTGTTCATTTTGGGAATGGGAGGTGTTATTTTAGCCTCTTTTCTTGCTTGCATGTCATTGGTCAGATTGAATGCTTTGGGTTTAGAATTAATGGTAGAGGCATCAATTACTCTGTCATTAAAAACATTTTTATTTTGTTTCCACCATTTTGGCTTGGAGTTGGAGCTACTGCCTTTGTTTTCATTTTTAAGGGTGATCTCTCCCTTTTTGACCATGACTTCCTCAATACGGAGGGCATTTTTAATCATCCTATAGAAGCTAGGAGAATCTTGCATTTGTAGAGCATAGCTCAATTCTGGCACGAGATTATTGACGAAGATTTCCATCTTTTCTATTTTGGGAATGACCCTTGAATATCATGCAAAAATCTTCCTCCATCTTTGTAGGAAGTGTGTGAATGATTCTCTAGTTTTTTGTTTGGTATTGCATAGGTCCATCATAGTGACATCATGTTGGATGTTGTAGGAGTAATGTTGAATGAACCATTGCATCAATTACTCAAATGTTTTGAACTTAGGGTTCAATTTTGAGAACCACTCCATGGCATTACCTCCTAGAATCCCTGGAAACAGTCGCATGAGGTAAGTGGGTTTGTGCATGTACTCAATACTTAGAGCACAAAATTCTCTTACATGGTCATGTGGATCAGTTTCCCCTATGTACTTGTCATACTTTGGTCTTTCCACATTAGGAGGGAATGGGACTATAGTGATACTTTTGTCGAAAGGAAATGGACAAATAGCATCCAAAGAGTATTTCATTTTAGGTTTGTCCTTCTCTTGTTTGAGATTGGTGAGCTCTATTTTCATTAGATTGAGCTATTTGGTGAGAATAGATATCGGGTTTGGTACTTCCTTTTCTTTGAGGTCATCCACATTATAATCCTTGGGTAGCTTGACACCTGAAGATGCTAAATGGAGGAAGTATTTCTCTTTATCATCACCAATTATCCATTCTAATAGCTTGTGGATCTATTTTCTTTGTTTATGTTTTTTGTATTCATCTTCAGGGATCTCTTCTTCACTATCTGACCCAAATAGATTATGTTCAAACTTGGGTCTTTCTTCTTCTTCTATGCCTTCAGATTGTGCTTGTTTTCCATCATTATAACCCTCAAAAGCCTTGCTCCATTTTTTAGTTTGGCTATCCATTGGAGGTGAATCTAGATAAAAAAGGGAACTATGAGAAGCTTCTCCTTAGAAGTGTGGTGTCTTAGGAGGCACTTTTGATCCTTTAGTTATGTACTAGTTGCGTCTTGTGTTAACCATGAAGTTTGTTTCTCAACTTTGTTAACATTTCTCAATGGTGCAATTATGGTTTTCAGATTGTTCAAGTGGGTGTGTCTAGGTAGAAGTAACTATTTTGTTTGTTGGTGGATGTAAATGATTCCAGCGTCAGAGGGTTAGAATGCCCTGATAGTGAGCTGGGAATCAAGTTGTTGATAGAAAATAGATAGACCACACGTATTGAACCGATCGTGAAAGACTGACTATGCATGCAAGGTGGATGTTTCAAAAGTGTTTGAAAATAACAGCAGGGAGACCAAAAGAAACAATAGGAACCAACTAAAGAGAAAAAAAGGGTACCTAAAACAACTGAGACTTCCTAAGAAAAACTGCTAGAAATGCCCACTGTCCTGAATGCAAGCTCCCAGATATGAGCCTCTGATGGTACTAGATGAAATCCTAGAATCTAGATGTGACTATATGCTGACTAAATGTGATCCAATGCACCAAATGTAATCCTTAACCTTGAATATGACTTGGGAAAAATAGGATGTGATCTTATGATGGTCTTGTCAGTTTTGGTCAATTTTGAAAATTTTGTTTTTGAAGTGCATGAATTTGTTTGTTTTCAGATTGCATCAAGAGGTGTTGTAAGGCGTGAAAAACACATGTACTATAGGGTTTGAAATTTTTTGATTGTTTTGAGGAGCTTATCTTTTTAATAATCTTTAGAACATGTCAAACAGTTTTGCATTGTTAAGGGGTGAAACAAACACTCTTTTTTCCCTATTTTCTAGGTGGAGGATGAAAATATTTGCTCATTGACTTAGGTACACACTCAAATGCTAATCAAAATATAGCCATCACCAAGCATGCAATGACTCCAATCATGATGCTGTATTAGCTGACTCCAAAAGAAAGTGAGGGCACGATATGATGAGTGTCTTGGGGAAATTACTTTTTGTCTTGCACAAAGATTATCACCCTTTCAAGGATGAATCAGGTATTCTTTCAGTTGAATGTGTTGTAGATTATTGGGCAATCCATTCAAAACTATCCCCCATAAAATTTGACAAGGAAAAATTGAGGTATATAGCCCTATGAGTACCTGAATATATGTAGTCTCGCAAGCAAGATTCAAGTGGCTCCGCTCTACATATACCCCGATATGTTCAAGGAATGATGTCAAAATTCCAAGAAAAAACCAGTTCAGTCTTCCGAGGCTTTGGCCTACAAGGAAGCAACTATTTATAGTGAATTGGAAGGGTTGGCGTAAGACTTGTCCTCACTTGGGTCATTCCCAAGAGATTTTTTCCTTAACCATTAGGCCCTCTACTATTTAAAGATCGGTAACCAGGATTGGCGAGCTTTGGATGTCTAGATTTCTGATTCTTCTAAAGAAGAAAAGCATACTCTCCTAATCTAAGCCATTTTCTCCCCAAACACTTAAAACAAAGGTTCTTTCCATCAAGCTATGTTGAGCTTGATTTAATTGTTCCTATTTTAAAGAAAACAGAAAGGGAAAGTTTGTTTTGTTCAATTAACCACAAAATTTAGTGAGTTTGTGTTGTTCAATTTTTTATCCAAAAGTAATTAAATGATGTGTTGTTCATTGAGCCCACATATTTAGTGCTTTGTTTTGTTCAATTTCTATCCCCAAAATGAATTAAATAGTGTGTTTTCTTGTTCAGTTACCCTCAATTTTGTCACAAATGATAAGACAACATCCGACTTTCTGATTTTCCTCAAGAGGAAAAGAGCATAATATCTAGTTGTTTTAGCAAGTGGAGAAATCGTCTTAAGTTTTTGAAAAGAAAATAAATAGAAGTCAAGATGGGGGGATTTGGAAACCTGTAAGAACCATGTTAGTATCTATTTAATCCAACTCAATGAAAACTGCAAAAAATACCTGCAAACACTTGTTAATATGTAAGATACAAAAAGCACGACTTGTCAGACTTGTTAGGATTAGGAAAACGAACTAGACAAGTTTTTCAACCAAATACGAGCCTAAAATCCTACTGATTGCGATGTAGTATCCACTTTACAAGCCATTTTCATTGAATGTGAGCCCTTGCTAACCAGATGTGAGCCAAAACCAGAAACGATCTGGGAAATCCTGGATGTGAGCCAGAATTTACGTGGTACGATGGTGTATCCAGGATACGATCCTGCAAGATTAAATGCAATTCTATGTTTGAATCCTGAGCATGCAAATTGCCAAAAGGTGTTAGAAAATGAGGCCAAGTTGAAAATTGAGCCCCACAGTGGGCGCTAGAAATGTGCGTGTGTATTTGGGTACCTGATGAAAAAGACACAAACACTCAATAAGTCATTGCATTAATCCAAAATGTTAGATAAAATATTCAAAACCACTAATATCGACCTATTTCCTGCTAACTAGGAGGAGTGTAATTAGTAACATATCAGCCCTCAGAATATGCTACAAATCAGTGATGAATACAACCTAGCATGAAGGATTTTAGATTAAAACAAACTAAAAAGATGATAAAAATGCATTTTAGCTCTAAGCATGTGAATATTTAACAATGAAAAAGCATGGAATAAGAAGTGCAATATGATTCTAAGAGTAATCCAACAGCATAACAATGTATTGTTGATCTAATTTGAAGGCTTATTTACTCTCAAAAATGGCTTCTATTTATAGAAGAATGAGAGAGAGAGAGAGGGGGGGGGACAAGGTGAATTAATGAGTGAAGGGGCTCATTAATGAAGGTGTAAGAGCCTTTAATTCCCAAGGCATTAATGAGGCATGGGAGAGACATAGGCTTAAGGCATCTTCATTAATAAGGCATTAATGAAAGCCTTAAAGAAGCAAGGTAGAGTGTAAGAGGATGGCTTGAGAAAGTGGACCTTAAGG
>MU225702.1:327608-346044 GCA_018584345.1 Thuja plicata
TGGGGTTTAGGGGAATATTAATAAATGAAATAAACTTATTTAATTCATTTAGAAATATAGGAATTAATTATTTAAACAATAAAATTGCTTTTTAATAATTAGGGGACTATAGCCATTTTAATTAAATAGGCTAGCGGAATGGGTTATTTGCAAGTGGGTATTTGATTTAGGGATTTATTTAATTTCTTTATAATTAAATACTAAAGCCATATTTGATTTTGGTTTGATTTGATTGGTTCAAATTGATTTGAATTATATGGCTATAATAGTTAATATAAATTAGTGATAAAAATCACCTAGGACGTTAAATTGATTTGAAGAATTATGCCAAGTAGTAACAGGGTTGTTTGGACATAATCGAGGGTATGATCACACTTAGGGAAAATAGGGTCCATAGTTGGAATAGACCAAATTTAGGTGGTTACAAGGATACTAGTCTATTTTTTAGTAGGAAAAAACCCCTGAGAGGTTGCTAGAAATGTTACCAATTTTCACACAATAGCTCAAATTAGCAGAGTTGGTTCAGTGTTGTTTCATTCAAAAAATGTAAAGTTTAATCGCACAACTTTTAATCAAAATCCTCCACTATTTTCACTTTTTGTCCTGACTGTACAAGAAAGAACAAGTATTGGACACTTTGGTAGAAGTGTTTGCAAGATATGAGTAAGGCATTTATCACACACTATCCCTATGGAATTTTCTTCAATATTTTTATATGTGGGTTCTCACTTAACAAGTAACCAAAAGCAAGCACTTTTGGTTCACTTGCATGCGCGCGAGTTATGTGGATGGGAAATTCTGATAGTGATGTGGATGGGGGAGAAAGGAATATTTTTTTGGTCATAGGGACTTGGCGTGGTGACTGGACAATGACATGGAAAATAAGCAATGAACAAGACTGTGAAACAGGATGTGTGATAAAGGCAGATGACAACTAGTGATGGTGATTATCGCGAGCTCGCAAGGTTAGCATGTAGTTTGGAGATCAAGTTGTGATCTAGTGATGATATTTTTCACCAGGTCATGAGGTTATTAAATGGTTAGGGGTTCAAGTCACGAGCTAGTTGTTGGAGCTATTTTGAGATACCTAAATTTTTTTAAAGGTCGATGATCAAAATAAAAAGTGTTGTTGAGCATTGTTTCACATAACATGAAAATAATGATTTGAAAAAAATGAGAACATTGGTACTATGATGTCATTTTGTAGAAGGAATTTTTTGGGAGATGTGATATCCCGATAGTTTATTTCTTGCATGAGAAGCTTTGTGTATTCTAATGGGTTTTTTACAAGATGATAGGGGGTATGAAATAGCGATTTGCCTTAGTTATGTCATTTATATGATTTGATAATGATACCACCACTAGGACCTTATGGAGTATTATTTTTCATTTAATATATTTTAAAATATTTTTTGTGAAGAATTGATTAGAGATTTGACACAAGATTCCCAAAGGATTAATAGAGAAAGCTTATTATTTAAAGTTAGTAGCATAATCAAGGAAGACTACCAAGATGTTTCAAGAAATCTTAATATCCACTGGCTAGGGACTCGTCATCTAGTTGTGCTAGATTATAGAGCAATATGTTTTAGGAACAAGACAAGGCAAATTCGCAAGACATACTTTTTAGAAGATTGTAAAATGGCGATGCTGAGGCTTTTGTACTGCCAAAATATTGGGCACAACAAAACTGCAAAGATATAATTACCTGGGAAAATGGAATGCAATAGTTGGAAACTTAATGGTATAAATTTAAATTCATCAGACATAAAATCACCACTTAATATTATGGAGGCCTGTACTTAGTAATGAAAAAGAGTGACATTAAATGTGCTATGCCATCAACGGGATGGAATGCAATGGAAAGTGTGTGACATGTCAAGAATTGATAAGTTGTAATTGCAAGGCTTTCATTTCCAAGGAGTTATCTTGTGCAAAACATTCCTCTGCATTAATTTTGATAAAATTATTTATAATGACTTCCAAACTGGTTATTTTCATATTAAGTTTAACAAAAATGATGGGGTTTCCAATGATCGAAGGGTAATCAAATGAAGATACTTGTCCTATGTTGTAGCCTAACCTGAATGTGGAAGAGGAACAAGAAGAAACATATATTTCAAGTGGTTTCATGGCGGCCGCTTGGAACTTTTCTATTAGTTATGCTAGATACCAGAGTGATATGGTGAAACTTGAGAGGGAATGAGATAAAGCAGAGCTTTGAAATATTTTTGAAGGTTTCAGAATGGAACCAGATGAGTACGATAACTAGATTGAAGATATCTTAAACAACATGTGTCTTGACAATTGGTGGGCATTCTGAAGATGAAGCGTTTCTTTATATAAGATCGTAGGGTTGTGGAATTTTGTTATTTTTGATGTAATATTAAAAATGATATATGAAACGATTGGAAGCTTGTTGCTTCCTCTTCAAGGAAACCACAACCATTTTTGGTAGAAGATGCAAATAATAATAGTGGTAAACTAGAAAGTGGAAAGGGACAGTTGTACTGAATTTTTTTTTGAAGAAAATATATTTAATAAACAGATCCTTTACTCAGATGGTGTTATGCATGTTCTTCTTTACTCATTAAATTAGGTCCTTTGTGATATTGAATACACCAATTCAATGACTATCTTTAAGACTTGTGTTAAAATTATTGTATGTTCTACACATAGGCTTGAAAAATAAGAAGTCACAATGAAGTTGTTGTCTTCATTCTTCTTGATTAGTTGGTTTCCTCTCATGGGAATTAAATTCGATTGAAATAGTTATGTGTGATTATTACAATGGTGTTACATTGATAGAATTGGATGGTTGACGGTGGTATAATTTGTCTCACAAATTTGTATAAGAAAGTTTAATAAATGAAGACTCTGTAACCCAATGGTGAAAGGAATTTATCTCATAATAATCTTTCTTTTATATTAGAATATTTTTATTTCATTTTGGTAAATAGAATGAATTTTAGACTAAGGAATGAATTCTAAGGACTAAAGGTACAAATTCCTTGGCATAATTGAGGCTAAAAGAGTAGAGGAATTTGATTCCTGTTTGTTGGCCAAGACTTCCCTCTCCCCTTTGGCACCTTTTGGGGATATACAATTTTGAGACCCAATAAATTGGTGACTCCATTGGGGAATTCTATGGGGATTAGAGTCAAAAAGTTTTGAAGACTCTTGTGGGGAAATGTTACCCTAATTTATTTTCTTCTCATAAGAGACGTGGGGACTCCAAAATATGAAAAACAAAGTAAAAAAGGTATTATCACACAGATGTGTCTGAAAGGTTATATATGTTGTCAAATAATGTTTCCTCATCATGGCAGAGAATACATTCCAAGATATAATTGTATTTGGCTTTTTATTTCAAAGGGATTTTTTGTTTTCCAAATGATGTTCCAGTAGGAATCAAGGAGAGGCTCTCAAGATTTGATGTTACAAAGGAGGGTTAACAGAAAGACATGTAATCAATTTTGAATTTTTGATGGAAGATTTTGAGGTAGATCATGAGGATGTTGCGATGAGGTTATTTGTACAATATTTGGAATGTTATGGAAGAGAATGGTTGTCAAATTTAACTTCACATTCTATAAGCTCATGGAAGGATCTAAAATTTATTTTCACAGATCAATCCAGAGAGAAGGTATGTAAAACATTCTTACTTAAGATATTTACTCATGTTCAAGTTCTCAAGGATGAAATAGTTCCCCAATTTAATAGAAGGTTTTCCAGAATAATTTAAGGATTACCTAAAAGGGTGAAACCTAATGATACATGGGAATTGTTTGTATATCTTGATGCTTTTGATGAAGAAATGAGTTTTAAAATAAGGATGGAAAATCTTATAAATTGGCATGAACCCTTCTAGATATTAGAGAACATTGAGAATAGTCCCAAAGGCTAACTGAGAGGGGGGGGGTGAATCAATTATCATCTAATTTAATTCTTTTCCTTTATTAACTCTAGAATAAAATAAAGTAAATGCACATTCAGATAACACAATAGACAACACCACAATTTGGCTACGGGAAACCAAATGGTAAAAACCCCAGTGGGAATTAACACCCAAAATGAACTATACTTGTTTATAATAATCTGTATTACAAGATATTACAACCTCGTTAGGAGTTGTTCTTTACAATACAATAAGTATAGTGACTTTATTAAGGGTCTGACCCTATTAGGAGTCTTTTACAAATAACCCTGTTAGGGGTGGGGACTCACTATCCAAAAGCTCACTCCTTCAATGGTGAAGGCTACAACCTTCTGTAGAACAGATATGCACTATATCTGATGATGAACTATAGAGTAAACCTGTTGTCTTGATCAGTTCCAATGTATTGTAATCTTTCACTTCTTCTACACATACATCCTTGATGAATGAAACACAACTGATATTCTGCTCTGTTCATTTTCTGTCTCTCATCTTCTCATTCACACTCACCATTCCACAAATGAACTAATATAAGTATCTTCCTCAAAGTATGAGATCATGGGACCTGTTAGGCAACTCTTCATAAAATCCTTATCGACTTAACTAACCACACAAGCATAATTACAACCACACAATATAAACTGAATAGACGTGACACTTCACTAAGTCGGCCTCACCAAATTAACTCTAACATTGCAATCTTGTTGAAACATGTTTGGCACCTTTAGATAACTATCTTTAAATCATAACTAATCTTGAATATACACACGCATATCCCAAAGTTAGGAATAACTGAAGAACCAATTCAATACGTCGGCTCTATACAGACAAACTCTAGAAACTATAACTGCCACTAATAGAATTACACAACACAACTGAAACTTCATATCTGAGTCTGTGTGTATGAACAAAACATAAAAAATACACCTACAACATGAATATAACCATGCAAGGCTTGATAACATCATTTTGGTAAGTACATACAAAACACTGTTGTATATTATATGTTGTCATCAATGAAAAACATACAATCAACTAGCTGCCAGAAGTAAATCTCCAACAATCTCCCCCTTTGACATTGATGGCAACATATGATATTAAAAACATCTTCAACACATGGTGTCTTCTTTCTTTTTACAATCTTCTCAATATCCTCATCAAAGATTCCTCTACTCTGCTTTAGCTCCTCTATATGTATTTATACTCCCCAAGAGTATATGCTCCCCCTTACTATATAATCCCCCTTTGAAATCATTGGCAAAGGGCACCATAAACAATTAGGCACAGGTACTACTCTAGAAGTAGAGTAGTCAACCATTCATCAGCCACTCTAGACTGATGTTCTTATTGCTATATCTTATCAAACTCAGGAGAGGGAATTACTCCCAACTTCTCCCTGAGATACTCAAAAGTATCTTTTGATAAAGGCTTTGTGAAAATATCTACCAACTATTCTTTGGTGCTGACATAGTCCAATTTTACTTCATTATCTGCAAATTTTTCTCTAAGAAAATTGTATTTGATCCCAATGTGTTTTTATCTTTGCATGCATCACAAGATTCTTGGACATGTTGATAGTACTAGTGTTATCACAATGAATAACAATAGGAAAATAAACTTGTATACCAGAATCTTTAAACATCTGCTTGATCCAAACCATTGTTGAACAATTCAATGTCGTTGCAACATGTTCAGCTTTTGCTGTCGATTGAGAGATACAATTCTTCTTCTTTCTTACCTAAGAAACCAACCTATCTCCAAGAAATACTACTCCTCTAGAAGTACTTTTCCTATCATCAATACAACCTTCCCAATCTACATCTGTATACACATGAAGTTGTACATTCTCTGATTTGGGGTACCATAAACCATAGTCTATAGTTTCCTTTAGATATTTGAATATTCTCTTGATTGCCATTAGGTGATTCTACTTAGTTTCACTTGCAAATCTTCCAACAATGCCAACTGCAATAGATATGTTTGGTCTAGATTGAGTAAAATATATAAGTTTTCCAATCATAGATTTGTACAGTGTCTTGTCAACTGTTGTAGAATCATCTTCTTTAGAAAGCTTGCTTCCTGTTATCATAGGAGTGCATACTGGCTTACAGTCTTCCATCTTGAATGTCTTTAATATTTCCTTCACATATTTGGACTAATTTATGAATATTCCTTTATCTGTATGCTTTACATTCAATCCCAAAAAATATTTTAAAGGACCAATCATGCTCATTTCAAATTCATTCTGCATTTCTTTTGCAAATTATGCACTAAGCTTGTCATTACCTCCAAATGTAATGTCATCAACAAATATAGAAACAAGTAATAATCCATCAAGTGTCTCTCTTATGAATAGGTTACAATCTATTGCTCCTTTCTTAAATCCAATCTTGGTAAGATAACCATCTAGTCTCTCATACCAAGCTCTTGGGGCCTGTTTAAGTCGATAGAGTGCTTTCTTCAATCTGCATACCATGTCTAGTTTATCTAATATATTAAATCCTTTGGGTTGTTCTATGTAGACTTATTCCTTCAAGGCACCATTTAGAAAGGCTGATTTGACATCCATTTGATATAGTTTGAAGTCTTTGAATGTTGCATAGGCCAAGAATAACTTAATGGCTTCTAATATGCTCATAGGGGCAAATGTGTCAGTGTAATCTATCCCTTCTCTCCGCGCATATCCTTTACACACTAGGCTTGCTTTGTTTCTGACCACTTTAACATCTTCATTCATCTTGTTCCTGAATACCCACTTTGTTCCAATCACATTTTTGCCACTAGGTCTAGGAACCAATTCCCATGTATCATTTTTTATTATTTGATATAATTCTTCTTCCATTGCTTTCTACCAATGAGAATCCTTGCAAGCATCTTCAAAATTTAAAGTTTCAATCTATGAAAGTAAACATACCTCTTCATCCACTGTTAAATTTTTTTCTTTAGATCTAGTTAAAACATTGCTGCTCTGATCTCCAATGATATCATATTTTGAATGATACCTAGATGTGAATTTTGAAACTTTTGGTGTGATATCCTCATCTATAATCTATGATACTTCTTTTCTTGATTCAGGTTCATTACATGATACATAAATGCAATCAAACATTTCTTCAATAACAGTGTCTTTACTACTAGGCCTGGGTTCATCTTCAATCATAGGTACATATTCATAGTACCTCTCTTGAATCATGAAATTCTCATCAATCTTTACATGAGTAATTTCAATTATCTTCTTTAATCTCAAATTAAAACATCTGTATGCTTTGCTTTTAGTAGAGTAACCAAGGAAAATACTGTCATTGCTTCTAGCATCAAACTTACCAACACCATCATCTCTCTTGATGTAGCACTTTCTGCCAAAGATTCTAAAGTATTTTACTATATGTACATTACCAAACCAAAGTTCATAAGGTGTCTTATCCACGCCTGGCCTTAGTTGTGTTCTGTTGATAATATAGACTGTTGTATTGACTGCATCTCTCCAATAGGTGTGTGCAACTTTTCCTTCAATCATCATAGTGTGCATTGTATCAAGTATGATCATGTTCCTTCTTTCTGCTATCCCATTTTGTTGTGGGGTTCTGGGTGCACTCAACTATCTTTTAATTCCATGTTCTTCATAGTAGTCATAAAACTGGTCAGAGGTGAATTATCCTCCTCTATCTGATCTCAGACATTTTAGTTTTAATCCAGATTCATTCTCAACTTTAGATTTGATTATTTTGAACTTCTCAAAGGCTCCAGAATTCTCCTTTAAGAATGCAACCCACATCATCCTTTAAAAATCATCAAAAAACAAAATAAAATACCTTTCTCCATAGTATGGTCTTGTTTGAGTAGGACCACATAAATCTGTATGCACCAGGTCTAACTTTCTTTCAGCTGAGTTCTGCTTGCTTCTAAAAGAGCTCCTTACATGCTTTCCCATAACACATTCCCTACACATTGTGTCAACTGGTCTTGCAATACTTGGAAGGTCTATAACTGCCTTTACATTGCTTATCTTTACTATATTATCAAAATTGATATGACAGAGTCTCTTGTGCCATAACCAATTGTTATCCACTTTTGCAACAAAACAACTTACATCTGAATTGAGATGAAAAACATTACCTTTTGTTTTTGAGCCTAATGCAATCATGTCTCCTTTGTTGCTAATAAAGCATTTGTTGTCTTTGAATTCCAAATGATAACCTTTGTCAAGTAGTTGTCCAATACTGAGTAAGTTGTGATGCAATCCATCAACATATAAAACATCATCTGTCGTTTTCTTTCCATCAAGGGTGATAGACCTCTGCCTATGATGGGTTTTCAAGTGTTATCTCCAAATATAACCATACCACCTTTGTACTTTTCTAGATGAAAAAATCTATCTTTATCACCTGTCACATGGTGAGAGCATCTGCTGTCAATGATCCAATCAGTTCTGATGTCTGCTTTGGAAATTAGGGCTAACTCCTGTGCTTCCTTTTCATCTACAATGTCCATATCCTCAAGCAATTTTTCCATGTCTTTAAGGGAAATGAATCCAATTTAATCTTCTCCTGAATCTTCACCAGTTACACCTTCTTCAACATGATAGAATTCCTTCCTGTATTTATGTTTATAATCATATCTGAATTTCTTTACTCTTGTAGGACACTTGGATGCAAAGTGACCGATCTTGTTGCATGAAAAACATTTGAATGGAAATTTTCCTTAATACTTTCCTTTGCCTTTCTTTTCTCTTTTAGCAATCATGGCAATGATTTCTTCTAGTTCTTCATCAATTTCTTCTTTCTCATTATTGCTAGAGATGTGTAAAGGTTTCTTACCATGGACTGAGGCTTTGAAAGTTGTTTCACTTTTAGGTTCAGTCTTTAATCTTGATATCTCAAATGCAAAGGTTTTACAGGTCAAAGTCTCTCTCTTGAAGTCTTGTGAAAATTGCATGGTTTCATCTAGAATATTGATCTTGCTCTCATATTCTATTGTTAAAGTAGTCATCAGCTTGTCCATTATGTCTTCTTCTAATATTTCTCCACCATTGTTTCTGATTCCAGAAACTACTTCATTTATCCTCTGATTGTAGGCTCTGATGTTCTCTTCAGGTAACATCTCAAGGTTGTTGTATTTCTTTTTCTTTGTCTTCCTACGTGCATTCTTTTCTTGGATATCTTCTTCAAACATGTCTTCTAAATGCTTCCATATAGTGTATGCCTTGTCTACTTTCTTCATCTCAGAGAATTCACTGTTAGATAGTGCACTTATAAGGGCTTCTTTGGCAACTGCATTGGCTGTGAATGTATCCTTTTGTTTACTAGTAGCATCATCTCTTGAGAGGTATTTTAGAGATGGAATAACAACTTCTTATGTGGCTATCTCAAAGATATCAAAACCAACACACTGTAAATGTGTTATCATTTTGTTCTTCCAATCCAAATAATTTTCTCTATCAAACTTAGGACTCTCTTTTTTGAAGTATGCCATCTAATCTACCTTAAGATATTAGGCTTCTCCTCAAGGCATTTGGCTCTGATACCAATTGTTAGAATAGTCCCAAAGGATAACTAAGAGGGAGGGGGTGAATTAGTTATTAGCTAATTTAATACTTTTCCTTTATTAAATCCAGAATACAATAAAGTAAATGCACATTTAGATAACACAATAGACAACACCACAATTTGGTTATGGGGAAACCAAATGGTAAAAACTCCGGTGCGAATTAACACCCAAAATGAACTATACTTGTTTATAATAATCCTTGTTAGAAGATATTGCAACCCTGTTAGGAGTTTTTCTTTACAATGCAATAATTATAGTGACCTGGTTAAGGGTCTGACCCTGTTAGGAGTCTTTTACAAATAACCCTGTTAGGGGTGGGGACTCACTGTCCAAAAGATCACTAATTTAATGGTGAAGGCTACAACCTTTTGTAGAACATATATGCACTATATCTGATGATTAACTATAGAGTAGACCTTCTATCTTGATTAGTTCCAATGTATTGTAATCTTTCACTTCTTCTTCACATAGATCCTTGATGAATGAAACACAACTGATATTCTTCTCTATACATTTTTTGTCTCTTATCTTCTCATTCACACTTTTCATTCCAAAAATGAACTAATATAAGTATCTTCCTCAAAGTATGAGATCATGGGACCTGTTAGGCAACTCTTCATAACATCCTTGTCAGCTTAACTAACCATGCAAGCATGATTACAACCACACAATATAAACTGAATAGACACGATGCTTCACTAAGTCAGCCTCACCAAATTAACTGTAACTTTGAATCTTGTTGAAACACGTTTGGAACCTTTAAATAACTATATTTAACTCATAACTAATCTTGAATATACACACACATATCCCAAAGTTAGGCACAAGTCAAGAACCAATGCAATACATCGGCTCTATACAGACAAACTCTAGAAACTGTAACTACCACTAACATAATTACACAACACAACTGATACTTCATATCTAAGTCTGTGTGTATGAACAAAACATAAATAACATGAATATAACCATGCAAGGCTTGATAACATCATTCTGATAAGTACATATAGAACACTGTTGTATATTATATGTTGTCATCAATGACAAACATACAATCAACTAGCTGCCAGAAGTAAATCTCCAACAGTTTAACTTCACATTCTATAAGCTCATGGAAGGATCTTAAATTTATTTTCACTGATCAATTTAGAGAGAAGGTAAGTAAAACATTCTTACTTAAGATATTCACTCATGTTCAAGTTCTCAAGGATGAAATAGTTCCCCAATTTAATAGTACGTTTTCCAAAATAATTTAAGGATTACCTAAAAGGATGAAACCTAATGATACATGGGAACTATTTGTATATATTGATTCTTTTGATGAAGAAATGAGTTTTAAAATAAGGATGGAAAATCTCATAAATTTTCATGAACCTTTCCAAATACTAGACAACATTGAGAAGGTTGAAACATATGGTAGAATGAAGAAATTTAAGCCAGAACTAGGATTGGGTATAAGTGGCAATAACTTTTACCATTTGAACTATTTCCTTAATGAAATGAAGAAAAAATTCCTTTGCATAATGGGAACATGAATAAGATAGTGAAGTGTCAAAGAAATAAAGAAGAGCATGATCAAGATATGTATTCATCAAATTTTGGTGAGACATATTGTGAGTCAGAAAAGTGGAAGGAGGATGATTCTTGTATGGTGAATCCTATGTTTGATTGAGAAAAAGAATATGATGAGAGAGGATTATGCATGGGAATTCAGTGGGGCGATATTCAAGTTTATTCAAATCCGTTGTATGAAGAAAGAGAACATGAAGCCATAAATATAAAGGAGAGTGAAGAGATTGAGTATACTTTTTTGGGGGATGTATTCCCATTTGATGATACTATTAATGTACTAGCCCCTAGACATGTTTTTGATGACAATAGAAACATTACAAGTTTTCAAAAGAAATATGTTGGAGAATAGGGCAACTATGGATATGATGATTCAAGCTGGAAAAAGATGTGTGGTGACGTTGATTAAAAGAAAGACAATGAAAATCTAGAGACACAGAATAATAATGGTGTTCAATGTTTCTGAATTCATGTCATGATGATAATTAAAAAGTTTCACAAAACAAAGAAATTTGTGAGTAGATAAATCCATGTTTTTTCCAGATAAGTTTCAGGAGGATATTTCTTGTTATATTCTAGAGAAATGCTCAGAGAAGGGTCTTTGACAGAGGGAAGCCAGGGGTATATTTTTTAGTGGCCATTGACCACCTTTCAATGTAGGAGTAAAAATAGACTCCTTTACCAAATGGATAAAGCACAATATTTGTTACTTCCAGAGAAAATTAGATTATTTTCATATCCACTGCGGATATGCATCTGCTAGAAGGAGCAACTATTGGAGCCATTTTGAGATAGCTAACTTTTGTTAAAGGAAGGTGATCAAAATCAAAAAGTGTCGCTGAGTGTTGTTTAGCATAACATGAAAATCATGATTTGAGAAATAAAAACAATATTGGTACTATTGCATCATTTTGTAGGAGTTTTTTGGAAGATGCAACATCATGACAGTTCATTTATTGCATGAGAAGATTTGTGTATTTTGATGGGTTTATTGTGAGATGATAGGTGGTAAAAAATAGTGATCTACCTTAGTTATGTCATTTATGTGATTTGAAAATGATACCGCCACCTGGACCTTATGAAGTATTATTTTTCATTTAAAAGATATTAAAAAATTTGTGTGAAGATTTGATTAGATATTTGGTGCAAGATTCCAGAAGGATTAAAAGACAGAGTTTATTCTTTAAAAGTTAGTGGCATAATCAAGGAAGACTACCAAGATATTTCAAGCAATCTTAATATCTGTTGCCTAGGGACTCGTCATCCAGTTGTGCTAGCTACCAGAGAAATATGTTTTATGAAAAAGACAAGGCAACGTTGCAAGACAATTTTTAGAAGATTGCGTAATGGCAATAGTGAGGGTTTCGCACTAGCAAATTGTTGGGTACAAAGAAACTACAAAGACATAATTACCTAGATAAATAGAGTGCAACAATTGGAAACTTAAATGTGTAAATTTAAATTGATAAGACCATAAATCATGACTTGATATTACGGAGGCCTGGACTCCATAATGAAAAAGAGTGACATTAAATGTGTTATGCCATCGAAGGGATGAAACACAATGAAAAGTGTGTGACATGTCAAGAATTGGTAATTCGTAACTGTACGGATTTCATTTCCAAGGAGTTGTCTTAAATGAAATATTCCTCCACATTAATGCTGATAAAATTATTTATAATGACTTCTGAACTGGTTATTTCTCATAGTAATTTTAACAAAAATGATAGGGTTGTCATAGGATCATCAAATGAAGATCCTTCTCTTATGTTGTAGCTTGACTTGAATGAGGAAGAGGAACATGAATAAACTGATATTTCAAGTGGTCTAGTGGTGGATGCTTGGAAATTTCTATTAGCTATGATACATACCAAAGTTATGTGGTGGAACTTGAGAGGGAATCAAATAAAGCAGAGCTTCAAGATCTTTTTGAAGATTTTGGGATGGACCCGGTAGACTATGAGAACTAGCTTGAAGATATCTTAAACATGTGTCTCGACGATTGGTGGGCATATTGAAGATGAACTATTGCTTTATATAGGATTGTAGGGTTGTGGAATTTTGTTAGTTTTGATGTAATTATTGAAAACGACATATGAAATGGTTGTAATCTTGTCTCTTCCTCTTTGAGGAAACCACAACCATTTTTGGTAGAAGGTATAAATACTAATAGTGGTAAACTAGAAAGTGGAATGGGATGGATGTACAAAAACTCTTTTTGAAGAAAATATATATAATAAATAGATCATTTAATCAGATGGTGCCATGTGTGTTCTTATTTACTCATTAAATTAGGTCCTTTATGATATTGGATACACAAATTCAATGAATATATTTAAGAATTGTATTAAAATCACTGTATGTTCTACACATAGACTCGCTAAACAAGAAGTCACAATGAAGTTGATGTCTTATTTCTTCTTGATCAGTTGGTTTCTTCTCATGGGAATTAAATTTGATTGAACTAGTTATGTGTGATAATTAAAATGGTGTTACTTTAATATAACTGGATGGTTGATGGTGGTATAAGTTGTCTCACAAAATTGTTCATGAAGGTTTAATAACTAAAGACTTTGTAACCCAATGGTGAAAGGAATTGATCTCATAATAATCTTTCTTTTATCTTAAAATAATTTTATTTCATTTTGGTAAATAGAGTGGGTTTTAGAGTAAGGAAGGAATTCTGAGGACTAAATGTATACCCACCTTTGCATAATTGAGGCTATAAGAGTAGAGGAATTTGATTCTTGTTCATTGTAAAACATTTCCCTCTCCCCTTTGGAACCTTTTGGGGATATGAAGTTTTGAGACCCAATACTAGTGGTGGCAGTTAGTCACCAGGTCATGAGGTTGGACGATGGTCAGCATTAATAGTCATGAGCTGGAGAGTGAGGGTTAGTCAATAGGTCAGGAGGTTGGATGGTGGTCAGTGTTAATAGTCATGAGATGGAGAGTGATAGATAGTTGTGAGGTCATGAGGTTGGATGGTGGTCAATGTTAACACTCGCAAGATGGAGAGTAGAGGTTGTCGCAAGGTTAGTAGGTGGTCAATCAAAGAAGCTTCAAGATGGAGAGTAATGGGGTATGAGGTCATAGGTTCAAATGGAGCTTCAATTATTGAAATTTCAAAAATTTTGAAGTGATCAGGAATGGAAGCACATGAAGGAAAACTCCTAAATTTGAAAAATTCATCGGGAATAAAAGCACATGAAGGTGATTCCAAAATTTTTGAAGAACGGTTTAAGGTAGTCAGAAGTAATGGTTATAGAGTTAGAGACTAATGCTGGTTGCTAGGTCACGAGGTGGGTTGGTGGATAGTGAAAAATGTATAGAGCTGGAGGTTAAATTGCTAGTAGCTAGTCGTTGGGTTGCGGGTTATCAAGACAGACAAGTGCCAAGCGCATGGTAAATTGATCAGTCTGCACATCAAAGATAAATATTGATTTTAAACAAGAGGATAGAAAGGAGTAAATAAATGTTATATCCTCCTTTTAATATAAATGTAATTAATATTTATTTGACAATGTTTTATATATCACTGATAAATATTAACTTGAGATGCAAGGTATAAACATATAGTTATTTGCATAGATTATGGATGTCACAGTGGGGAGTTAAGAGAATTTTTTCTTCAAGTGAGGGTCTCATGGGCCAGGAATCATATCAGAGTGATTTTGAATTAGATTAACACCAGTTATTATTAGCTAGAACCTCTTTTCATTCTTATTTTCTTCAAATTTGACCCCATACTTTATTTTAAGGATTTGATGGGGGAAAGGGGTGGAAGTTTAGTTCATGCACAATTTTAGGGATTTATCTTGAGTTGTGGTAAAAATTACTTATCATTTCCTTCTTGAGTGATACTCCTATAAGAAATTTTTTTATCATTAGTTTTGTCAAAGTCATGATATTCCATGGGGATAATCATTAAAAGGAAGAATACACTAAGGTAGACAGTTGGTAAAGCAAAATATCAAAGACACCAAGCACCAAACAATTATTAGCACCAAGTTAAGAAATGATAGTTACTGATCAATGTTAGTCACCAAGCACAATTAGTCACAAAGAAGATGTGATGTCACTGAGAAATATTAGAGCACATTACCGAATACACTAGAGCTGATATAAAAATTCAAATTTGAATACATTGAAACTGGATGCCGACCAGGAAAGCTTTCACACTATTCAAGATAGAAGTTAGGTAGAACATTGGGATTGCAATAACATGAATGCACATGATCATAAGGCAACTCAACCACTAAAATAAAAGCATAATAAATGCGTTGGGAATGAAACCAACCTTGCATCGCTTCAAATACACCACAAAAGAAGAAAGATCCAAATTAGGTTAACCACCTTAAGATCATATAAAAAGGAACTGTAACGGAAGGAATGGAGATGCGTTACCAAAATGTAAGATAAAATATGTGTGTAGATGTATATATGTGTGTTGGGGGGTTGATTTGATTTATAATTTGATTATCTTGAAGTGTAAAGTGTTGATGTATAAATTGTTCTTTGAATTACCTAGATTGTATTGGATTCCTTAACCTTAATTGAATTGTATTGATTAAGTATTGCAATTGTGATTAAGGGGAAGATAAGATGTTCCTTTTTTGTCCTCAAATTCACAAATGGGAGATCCAAGTTGATCAACCCAAGAGAAGAGTTAATGCACAAATGCATCAACTATTTGGAAAGGAGAATAATAAAGGAGATACCTTAAATTCTATTAATTCTATGTATAGAAATGATATATGACTGTAATTAAAAAGATCTAAGAAATGCACTAACCTTGAAATATTGTAGATCAAAGAATGCTATTTTTTTTATGTATGTAGACTATTTCTAGAAAAACCGATAGTTGATATTGAACTGAAACACAGAGATGAACAAAACCCAGAAATCATTTTCTGTTTTGATGTCATCTTATGAAAAAGGTCGACCTTGACCCATAAATGTCAACACTGACCCAATAATGTCAACCCTAACCTGCACAGATCTGAAAGTGACTTTGTTCATGAATCCTAAAAGTTTTCCGAAAAGGGTATTCAGATCTGGGTTCAAATCCACTGTTCTATACCTGTACCTACAAGAAAAAGGAGATTGTTTTGTTGTGGGGGAGGGGTTTGCCTTTGTCAAACCCCGATTTTGGAATTAACCTCAAGTATATGTAATTGAAATTACAGAAATGGACAAAGTAAATGCATAAATTCACCTTGCTTGAAAAAGTCCCTGTAGCGGATTTGAATCCTTGAATCCACAAGTATGCTTCAAATGTAGAATGTAGAAAGGTAGGATGTCTTCAATCTCTTTCTTGTAGATCTCCAAAACCAAGTCTTGAATGGGTTCTTGAATTTGGAATAGGCTTGGAAGAAGGTGGATGGAGAGATCACCAAAAGGGCACCTTGTAGCTTCAATCCTTCAATGGCCTCAAATGGATCTCCTTCATGAAAATGGATACTTGAATGGATGAATGCTTGCTTCAAATATTGCTTGATTTCTTGCTTGAATCACCCTTGAAGATGTCTTGAGAATGCTTGATCACAATTAGAAGACTTAGCTCACTTGATGATGGTTAGAGAAAATGAGAGAGAAAGCTTCCCGTTTATATGAAATTAGGGCACAATCTTCCAAGGAGGCCTACATAGGAGAATTAAATCCCATTAAAGCCTTTACCCCTAGGAGAGGACATATATTAAATATAATTTAGGAATCAACGCTTCAAAACCCGAAACAGCCGACCCATAAGTGGGAAATAATTTTTGCAAAGGCCGACCTCCCAAAACTACAAGACCCCAGGATCTAAACCCTGCGTCAAGGTTGAGGTCGACCTTGACCTAGGTCAGGGTCAAGGTTGACATAGACCTAAAATGTCAACCTTGACCCTGAAGCCCAGAATCACCAGTCTGCCATCCAGAATGCAGAAATCAAGCCAAACAGGAGTGGAAAGAGGAACATAATAGGGAGGAAGCCATGTCAAGATCAGGAACCCATTCAAGGTGCTTTCCATGAGCCCAAACCACTTACTCAAAAGGATAAACACATCTACAATGGAAATGCTTCCATTTTCTGACTATACATTTAGCCCCCACTTTAGCAAGAGTATGAGCTCAATACAAACTCTTGGTAAAGGAGAATATACAGAAAAGACAATCTTATCAGAACTAAAAGGGATAAAGAAACCCTCAAGCCCCCAAGGGACCTAAGTCTTTATCAACCCTAAGATCACAATAAGAGAGACATCACTTAGTTAAGTAGAGAGAGGGTGTGATTATCTCACCCAATGAGAACTTATGTCTCAATGTGAACCACACAAAAAGTGTAACTGGAAAGATGGAATTGAACTGCCTAGTGAATGTGGCTACTCACTAGTCAACCCATGAGGGAGATCCATTCTTAAAGGGATAAAATTATTGTAAATTGAAAAATGGTGGGATCAAGAGATCCGTATAAATTTAAACTGGAGGGATCAAGAGATCCTGAAAAAAAAAAAGTAAAAAATGTGTGACCATGCTTTAAGGATTAGTTTTTTTTAATCCATAAAGGGAAAAGGTTTTTATATCTTGAAAACTATCTTGAATGTGCGTGCATGCAAAAGGTGAGTAGAGTGTATGCCCCCACGTTAAAGTCATTGCTAACACTTTAATAGGAGCAATGAGTTTAACGGAAACATAAACAACTCTACGAATTACATTTCCACTACGAGATGTCCCCAAAGGAAGACAAGTCAAGGGAAATAAAACATAAACATACATAAGAACACAAGAGGGATCTACCTAATGTGGGGTCAGTATGATCATAAGATAACATGTACATAGAAATATAATATTATTGCAAATGAATTGACATCATTCCTCAAATAAAGTAGAACTAAAATCAAAAAGGAGGAAAGAAAACTTAAGAGTTACAAAGAAGAATCTTTTCGGACCACAACATAGAGACCAAAAAGAATTAGTGCTACCATGTCATAGATCCAAGCAGATTATACAAGGAAAACAGTTACAAACAATAGCACAAGTACAACATAACATGAAACAACATATAGAAGAATATAGATACATATAGAAGAATTGTATGACAGGTTTGATTCTTTCATCACCTTATACCAACAAAGTAACAAGGATCATATAAAATAATCTAACAAACATTTAGAAACACATTACAGGGGATCACATTAAAACATACAAACACCAAAAAGGGCTACCATAAAGGATGAGCCAATCAAGCATGTTGTTAACCTTCCCCATCTTGGCTTATGTTATTTAGGGTAGGTAGGCAACTCGCAAGAGGGACTATATCCAATATAGTAGGAATGATAGCCAGTTCCAAACAAGGATCCTCTTGAGAATCACAATGTTCATTACTAGGTGTAATTGTTAA
>MU225702.1:348945-366981 GCA_018584345.1 Thuja plicata
CTAACACAAAATTTTGATCTATTGAATTGAAATGTAATTTGAAAGAAAATGCAAGATCTAGCATAAACAATGTAAATCTAACACCAAAAAGAAAGAGTTGTCTATCACGGGTTCACCAAAATGTAATAGAAGGAATGGAGATGCGTTACCAAAATGTAAGATAAAATATGTGTGTAGATGTATATATGTGTGTTGGGGGGTTGATTTGATTTATAATTTGATTATATTGAAATGTAAAGTGTTGATGTGTAAATTGTTCTTTGAATTACCTAGATTGTATTGGATTCCTTAACCTTAATTGAATTGTATTGATTAAGTATTGCAATTGTGATTAAGGAGAAGATAAGATATTCCTTTTTTTTTCCTCAAATGCACAAATGGGAGATCCAAGTTGATCAACCCAAGAGAAGGGTTAATGCACAAATGAATCAACTATTTGGAAAGGAGAATAATAAAGGAGATACCTTAAATTATATTAATTCTATGTATAGAAATGATATGTGATTGTAATTGAAAAGATCTAAGAAATGCACTAACCTTGAAATATTGCAGATCAAAGAATGCTATTTTCTGAGGACTGTAGACTATTTCTGGAAAAACTGACAGTTGATACTGAACCAAAATGCAGAGATGAACAAAACCCAGAAATTGTTTTCCATTTTGATGTCATCTTATGAAAAAGGTCGACCTTGAACACAAATTTCAATCCTGACCCAATAATGTCGACCCTAACCTGCACAGATCTGAAAGTGACTTTGTTCGCAGATCCTGAAAGTTTGCCAAAAAGGGTATCCAGATCTGGGTTCAAATCCACTATTCTGTACCTATACCTACAAGAAAAAGGAGATTGTTTTGTTGTGGGGGAGGGGTTTGCCTTGGTCAAACCCTAGTTTTTGAATTAACCTCAAGTATATGTAATTGAAATTGTAGAAATGGACAAAGTAAATGCATAAATTCACCTTGCTTGAAAAAGTCCTTATGGTGGATTTGACTCCTTGAATCCACAAGTATGCTTCAAATGTAGAATGTATAAAGGTAGGATGTCTTCAATCTCTTTCTTTTAGATCTCCAACACTAAGTCTTGAATGGGTTCTTGAATTTGGAATAGGCTTGGAAGAAGGTGGATGGAGAGATCACCAAAAGCGCACCTTGTAGCTTCAATCCTTCAATGGCCTCAAATGGATCTCCTTCATGAAAATGGATACTTGAATGGATGAATTATTTCTTCAAATCTTTCTTGATTGCTTGCTTGAATCACCCTTGAAGATATCTTGAGAATTCTTGATCACGATTAGGAGGCTTAGCTCACTTGATGATGGTTAGAGAAAATGAGAGAGAAAGCCTCCCTTTTATATGAAATTAGGGCACAATCTTCCAAGGAAGCATACATAGGAGAATTAAATCCCATTAAATCCTTTACCCCTAGGAGAGGACCTATATTAAATATAATTTAGGAATCAACACTTTGGAACCTGAAACAGTTGACCCGAAAGCGGGAAATACTTTTTGCAAAGGTCGACCTCCTGAAACTACAAGACCCTAGGTCAAGGTTGAGGTTGACCTTGACCTAGGTTAGGGTCAAGGTTGACCCTAACCTAGGTCAGGGTTGAGGTTGACATAGACCTAAAATGTTGACCTTGACCCTGAAGCCCATAATTACCAATCAGCTATCTAGAATATAAAAATCAGGCCAAACAGGAGTGGAAAGAGGAACAGAACAGGGAGGAAGCCATGTCAAGATTAGGAACCCATTCAAGGTGCTTTCCATGACCCCAAACCACTTACTCAGAAGGCTAACCATGTCTACAATGGAAGTGCTTCCATTTTCTGACTATACAGGAACATAATATGAAGATGAAAGATGATGGTTAATATTGCAGAGACAAAAGAAGTTACAATGATAGAGATAAAGGAGTTAGAATGTAGAAGTTCTAAGGTCCAGAATAGATAAGTTACCGACTGCAAAATGAGGTAATCCACTTAAAAATCATAAAGATTCTAAACAATAGTATGGTTGATGCATACTTGCAGCCATATTTTTAATAGTTTTTTTAATAGTTAGGAGAGTATAAATCCCATTTAGTGGGTAGGCCCTAACAAGTCTTTTTTTGTAAATCCTCTAAATGGGTACATCTCTTAGATGAGAGATTGTAAAATCCTTTAACAAGATAGAATGAATAAGTCTTTTTTACTCTTAACTAAGTATAATACTCTTAACAGGGTAAGCTATCAGAAATAGCTAAAATTATAGATTTAACCGAGCAACCTTTACACTATAGTAGTGAAGGATTGTGGGTGCTATCCCCACCACAATTTTTTCCTTTAACACAGGATTTTTGCGTGACCAAAAATCATGGGTTATATGTCATGGTTTTCCAATTTACTTTACATTATTTTGAATGTTTTTATGAATGAAATTCAGTTCGGTGAAGAGTGAAGAATTGTGGTTAAATTTTTTAGAACTACTGATTCACCCCTCCCCTCTTAGCACTTACCTTTCCATATATTAATCCAACACTTAGTATCAGAGCTTGGAATCTTGAGATAAGGGTTTAACCACTTTAGAGTAAAGATTGTGACTATGGAAAATTATAAGCAATCTAAGAAGATTGATAGTCTTGAGTTTGAGTTGGAGATTGCACAAGAAGTGATTGCAAATTTGAAAATAAAGTTAGAAAAGTCCTTAAAAGTGAGGAAGAAGTTCTGTAGTGAACATAAATCCACAAAAGAGCATTTCGATACTCTTGAGACAACATCTAAAAGTAGTCTGAGTGATGAAGCTGATTCAATCATTGCAGAACTCATGGAAAAGAAAAAAGAAACTCACCAAGCAACTGAAATTGGCAAAGATAGATCAAGAAACACAAGCATTGAGAATGAGTGAGATACTTGACTCTGAGGGATCAGTTGAAGATGCATTGAAATTAGCTATAGAAGAGAAAACATAGTTTGAGAAAAGAATAGTTTAGAAAGAAAATGAGATCATGATTATAACAAAAGTACACTATAATATGACCGATCAACTAGTAAGATTAAATCTAGAGTTGACCAGGAAAGAATTTGAGGTTTAAGCACTGAAGTGTGAAGCTGATAGATTGGCTAGAGAATTGATATCTAAAAAGGAATCCAATGAGGTACTAAAGAGAAATGAAGAAACATTGAGATCATTGGACGCACATCTTAAAGTTCAAAGACAACTGAAAGACAAAGCTTGACTGGGATTCAATAGTAGGAGCACTATTGAGAGAGGTAATTCCTCTAATCATGCTAACAATCAAGACACTTATGACCCACCGAAGTCAAAAAATCCTAGTTTCCACTACTATGGGAAACCTGGACAAGGTTATAATTGTAACAAGTATGGGCACCAAGAACTTGAATGCAGATGAAAGACTAAAAACAACACAAGAAAGCCTAAGTTTGATTTCTACTACAATAAATACAAGTATGGTCACAAATATAAAGAATTTAGATCACAAAAGAGAAATAACAAATGGGTACCAAACTGACAGAGTATGCCAAGAAACCAACAAGGTACATCTATCCCATGAGACTATAACATAAGGATATCATGTTTTGTCTATGGTAGATATGGTCATATTGTTGCAAATTGCATGTTTCTACATGGAAGGAACAATAGAAGATCTTGGAGAAACCCTGGCATGGCATGCTTCTATTTTCACAAGCTACGTCACCTTGCCAAAGACTACAGGTACCGAGGAAGAAACATATGAGAAACCAAAAGTGAATGTTTAAGAAATGAGAGATCAAATGAATAAGACATGGAGAAGGAAGACCATGGAAGATGGAACTTATTTTGGGATAGTTGAAGGCACCTCATCCTCTAGATCAGCTGCAACCAACTCTGCCTGATCAGTTATGAGGTATGAGTAGGAACTGCAAGTTAAAATTTGAAATCTTAAATTGGCTCCTATTGTATGTGTAGAGATCCATATGAGCATACTTAGATGAATTAGGATACATATTCTTGAGTTTATAATTCATAATTCATTCGGTGAAAGGAATTATAATGTTGAATCATTTGAAAAAAGGAAATCAGTAAAGTAAGTCAGTATAGAGAATTAATTGTTATTTTTATGACCATTTGAAACCCTAAACCTATAAAATTATATAAATAGACCTCATCATATATTATTGTTTATTACCCTTTTCTAGATCATTATGAACAAAGTTGCAGAGTTGAGACTTCAAGTAGATTCAAGCAATTGTGAAGGTAACCCTAAACTATTCTGAGCACATTTGAATCTACTTAAGGTATTTGTGGTGTTTCCCTAGCTATCTTGGTGAAATTGAGTCATATACGCAAACCCTAGTTCAAAATATTTGTGTTTAACAAGAGGATTTGGCCCCAAAAGCTCAAAACCCAGTTGTAGTCGAGAATGTAAAGAGCCCATAAATCCTAAGTATAAACTACCACCTACTAAGGCAGCTAAATCAGACACGATGGGATAACTTTCTTCCATTCCAAAAATTTTTTTATTGATTGAAGATGTGTGAAATTTCATCCATTGTAAAGTTGAGGAGATATGTGAAGCAGAAATCGATTCATCTTACCAGAAGTTATGTGCAGAAAAGAAACTAGAGAGAGATCATGTTCATCTAGAGTCAAAAGGTTTGATACATGCCTTGCATATCCTGAGGGTATTCAAAACTAAGTGGATAAGGATGGTCCTTATCTAAGTACATGACCAATTTATGTGTCTAGATCAACAAGTGAACATAAAAAAGGATGTGTTACACATTGTAACTAGTTATCCGATTGGAGACAAGCCTAAAGGTATCAGAAAAATTGAGAAGAACAAGCTGAGTGAATTAACCAAGGAAAAATAGGATGGGAGAGGTCTGAATATTTCTACTGCTGAAGACCCTGAGTTAAAATTTTCATGTTACATCTTTTCCTACCAAGTATTCCAATCATCCCGAGTGGACGACATACCTACAGGGGGGCTAAATCAGTTAGTTCTCAATTATCCTATACTCCCAATTATCCTAGATGTATATAACAATAATTTTGAACATATAAATCAACTCAATGATAGTTATACTATGATCTCAAACTTTTAGTCCTATACCGAGTAACAGTAAATCAATACCATGATTACAGATCAAAGTAGATAGAGTAGTATGTAAAGAAAAATAATCAATCCATAACAATCATACACATTAACACATAGATTTTTAACGTGGAAACCCTACAAAGGGAAAAACCACCTAGGACCAATAACCCAAAATATTTCACTCTTTTAAAATGAGCCCGGTTAAGAGCTAACCCTCTGATAAAAATTTTCTCTTCATTTCATCTGATTCTTAATACTCTATTCTTCTTCGTTAATTCTCTTTCCTCTGTCACTAAGTGATGTATGGAAATAATTCTTGGTTCTGTCTTTAACCAGTTTGATCAGTCATGCATGAAATTTTCATGTGTGCGCATCATATAATCATGTGATTCATAATGAATCTCTTGTGTCTTATATAGACATCATAAGTCATTTAATTTCCATCCTGTAGATTTTTCTGCTTAATCTCCATCACTGGTTTTGTCGCTTAAACCTTCCTCAGCAGTTGTGTTAAAAATGCGTTTCAATCTTATTCGTCTAATCTTCCTTAAATTTTCATAACTATTTGATCATCATAACAAACCTTATCATTTACCTTGCAATCATCAATTTTCCATCTCATCATTCTAGTCAGCCTCAATTTTATTAAATTGCTCGGTCAATAATGTGATGTGTCGGTGCTCCCTAGCTCAGTTATCAATGTGCTTAGTATACACTGTATTTACTTGGTGTATATAGAAATCTTCAATTACCGACCAAATAAATTTTTTTTGTTCTAGATATTCAATCCATAATAGATTTTTGTTACCATAATGATACTAAAATAAGTTGACATCAATGACAATACATTAGCTGATTAATGCCAATCTTGTTGAAGACAATTATTCAATCATGTATTGTCATTGATGTTACACATGTATATACACTTATGTAGTGGTTTTACACTAATTTCTACACTCAGACTAAGCACAGTTGGTAAACATAATGATTTGAGGTTGGGCATTGAAGAAGTTCAGTGTTGACCGAGTTCACTCGGGCATTTCAATCTTGGTCGGGCATTCAGTTACAACTGACTAATAATGATTTACATTATGTAATTAAATGGTTATATGAGGTTGACTATATTATGATTTATCATTTAGAGCTTACTCAAGCTAACTTCACAGTGCTTACCATGTATTTATGAAAGGTCAAGTTTGGATTGAACGTGTGGAGTTGTTATCTAAGTGTGTGGAAGCGAAAAGGCAGAAGTGTGGAATTCTGTGACATGAAGAGTGAAGGTGAAATCAGATGGGATTTTAATTGAGTACAAAACACTCGGAGCTGCAATAGAATATCTGATCAGCAAGGATCCAGTTACAATCAATCAAAGATTTGAATCAGCAATGATAGTTTCTTACACATACAGTCCAATCTATTATTACTTTCTAACAATTGTAGCAATGATCAAAATCTCTTAACAGAGTAGACTTAACAGTATTTTGTAAATCCTCTCACAAGGTAGCATTTCCATATTGAAGTGTTGAAGATCTCTAACAAGGCCACTCCTCATAGGGTGATTAAATCATTTAACAAGGTCACAACTAACAGTGTGTTATTATAACCTTTAACAGGGTTGGCTCCTAACAGGGCTCACTTCAAAAGAGTGAAAAAAATAACTAGTTACATTGGTGGTTTTTCCCATATTGGGTTTCCATGTTAAATATTTGTGTCATATTTGTACTTGTTGCTTTTTCACTTAATCTCTAAATTATGATTTCATTAAATATTTCTTTGACACCCGAGTTATAGAAGGAACACCCGAGCTACATAAACTCGAGTAACAATATTAAAGTATTTAAGACACCTAAGGGACAAAGGATTTGTTTTGAAGTAACTAATTCACCCCTCCTCTCTTAGTTACCTTATCTTATTTCCAACAATTGGTATCAAAGCTTCAAGTGCTTTCAAGAAAGGTTTCAAGGCCTAAGCTAAAGATAAGAGATGTCTTACAGGAGGGAGTTCCCAAAGCTAAACAAAGACAATTTCCTAGCATGGTAAGAACTGATGAAGCTACATCTATCTACTATTGGAGATGTTAGTTTACAATTATTAGAGACCAAATATGTTGCACCAACAGGGACTATGATTGTGGAATAGATGATGGAACAAAAACTTCATAACATAATGATGATTGACATAGCTTCTTCACTCTGATATTCAGAATTTGATGAAGTCAAGGATTTCCCTACAACCCATGATATGTGGAAGAAATTGTAGGACATTCATGCAAGTGATACAAATGTAAAAAGAGCTAAAGTAGAAAGTTTGAGAGGACAATTTGACCAGATGAAAATGAAAGAAGGAGAAGATATCCAAAAACATAGTGAAAGAATCAAGAATATTTTAAGTGCCATCAAAGTAGTAGGTGGACTAATTGAAGATACTACTATAGTCAGAAAAGTACTTAGAACTTAACTTCCTATCTATGCTATTAGAGTTTTAGCCATTTAAGAAATGAGGTGCAACAAAGACATTACTCTGGATACATTAGTGGGAAGACTTACAACCTTTGAGCTGGACCATTTTGACAACTATTCTCTTGGCTCTAGCAATCTGAGTCTGCATTCAAAGCCAAATTGAATCTTAGTACGAAGGATAGATACTCTACAGGAAAGTAGATTGAAAGTGACAGCGATGATGAATCTGATGATGAAGATCTTGACATCATTGAAGCACTTCTTGAAAGAAGAGCTGCAAAAGGAAAATACAAAGGAAATATACCATTGATTTGTTTCTCATGCAATGAGGTTGGTCACATTGCTGCTAAGTGTCCAAAGAAGGAAGAAAATGATGAGAGGAAGTTTAAAAAATTCAAAGGCAAGAAAGATTTCAATATTTATACAAAAGCTATAAGGATAAAGACAAGAAGTCTTGTTATATTGCAAAAGATTTTGACAGTGATGAAGAAGAAGAAATGGTTTATATTGCAATTAAGGATGAGTCAGATGAGGAAGATGAAAAGAATGCACTTTTCTCACACATCAATAAAAAGGATACTTGGATAATTGAAAGTGGTTGTTCTCATTACATGACAAGTGATAAGACAAAGTTTGAACATCTTGAACACTATGATGGTGGAAGTGTCAATTTTGGGAATGCTGAACCTTGCCCCATAAAAGGAAAAGGTTGCATTGTTCTAACATAAGGAATATAATGTGATAATGCTTATTAGGTTGAAGGATTAAGGAGAAATCTACTTAGTGTAGCACAACTGAAAAACATTGGCTTCAAGGTAGAATATATGAATGGAAATGCCAAACTCCTAGATGGTAAAGGGAACCTAGTTGGAACTGGCAGGAAAACAAAAGGTAATTTATTCTATCTTGATCTCACTGAAGGTTCATGCTTTATTGCACAAGTAGAAGAAAGCTGGTTATGGCATAAAAGGTTGTGTCATGTGAATTTTGACAATCTGGTAAACATAAGCAAGAGAAAAAGAGTCAAAGGTATTCCTAACTTGAAGAAACCCGAGTTAGCAATATGCAAACAATGTCAAATTGGAAAGATGAGCAAGACTAGCTTCAAGAGAAAGAATTACAATATTGATGAAGTCTTGGAATTGGTAAATACTAATCTATGTGGACTAATTGGAACAAAAAGCTATACTGGAGAAAATTATTTTATTCTATTTGTTGATGATCATTCCAAAATGATGACTGTCATGTTTCTTAGAGAGAAATGAGAAGCTTTTCAAAAATTCAAGTGGTATTTTGCCAAGTTGAAAAATAAATAGGAAAGAAACTAAAATGCCTAAGATCTGATAGAGGAGGAGAATTCATTTCTAATGAATTCAATGAATTCTTCAATGAAAGAGGAATCAAAAGATAGGTATCTACCCCTAGTACACCACAACAAAATGGAATAGCAGAAAGGAGAAATAGATCCATTATGGATTGTGCCAGAACCTTAATGATTGAAAAGAATGATGCTACCAAATACTAGAAGGAGGCCATCAGTACTACAGTGTTCACCTTGAACAGAGTTCAACTAAAGAAAGGTAGCAATCAGACACCTTTTGAATTATGGTATGGCTATAAATCTAATGTTCATTATTTCAAAGTATTTGGAAGTAGATGCTACATCTTGAAGGAAGCAAGAAATGGGAAACTAGATGAAAAAGTGATGAAGGAATATTCCTAGGTTACTCATGTAAAAGAAAAGCATACAAATGTTTGAATATTACTACTCATAAAGTCATAGAGATTGTACATGTCAAGGTTGATGAGTTTGAAGAAAAATGTGAAGAGAAGAGCAGTAAATAGCATGAAGACTACAAAAACTTTGTATATCATGAACCTGATACTATACCTATGACTCAAGAAATGGTGATGGGACAACATCTATTGACACAAACTGTACTACCTGAGTTGCAAAATGTGAAACATGAACTGCTAGTAGAAGGACCCGATTCAAAGACAGAGGGACCTGAGTCAAAGACTGAAGGACCTAAGTCTCAGATAGATGGACTCAAGTCACAGTCAGAGGGACCTAAGTATCAGACAGAGGAACACGAAAGAATGTTTGAGAATGATAGACCTAGTGGATAAAGTTAAGAATCTAGATTGAAGGATCTAGTACTTTCTAGATATGTGAGAAGGCATCATGCACTTGAGAAAATAATTGGAGAATAGATAGAAGGTGTAATGATAAGAAATAGAGTAAAAGGTACATGCTTACTAAGTGAATTTGAACCTAGAACTGTTAAAGATACATTGAATGATGAAATTTGGATAGAGGCAACAAATAAAGAGATTGAGCAGATTAAGAAGAAAAAAACTTGGACTCTTGTACCTAGGCCAAAGGACAAGAATGTGATTGGATCCAAGTGGGTTTTCAAAAACAAGATGGATGAAAATGGGAAAGTCTCTAGAAACAAGGCTAGACAAGTTTGTAAAGGATATGCTCAAGAAGAGGGTATTGACTATGGAGAAACTTTTTCTCCTATTGCAAGACTTGAAGGAGTCAGAACTCTTCTAGTATATGATGTACATAAAGGATACAAAGTATATCAGATGGATGTGAAATCTACATTTTTGAATGGAATCCTATAAGAGGAAGTCTACATTGAACAACACAAAGGCTTTATTTATCCCAACAGAAGGAATATGGTTTGTAAGCTACACGCAAAGAATTGTATAGACTAAAGAAAGCACCCAAAGCCTTGTATGAAAGACTACATAGCTATCTAATAAGCATTGGATTTCAAAGAACCAATGATAATAGTAGCATGTACATCAAAGAAGGACCAAAAAACAATATACTGTTAGCAGAGATATTTGTTGATGACATATTATTCACTAGTTATGATGACCTATGCAAAGCATTCTCTATAGCTATGAGAAAAGAATTTGAAATGTCTATGTTTCGTGAGATCAAATTTTTTGTTGGTTTAAAAGTACTTCAAATGAAGGATGGTATCTACATTACTCAATCAAAATATATCAAGGAGATACTCAAGAAATTTGGTATGGAAGATTCCAAACCTGTTGGAACACCCATGTGTACTGGACAGAAATTGTCTAAGGATGATGATTCAAACGAGGTAGATTAGATCAATTACAGATCCATGATTGGAAAATTGCAATATGTTGTGCACACTAGACTTGATATTGCATTGGCAGTTGGTATTGTTGCAAGATTTTCAGCTAATCCCAGAGATAATCATCTATTGGAAATCAAAAGAATTATGAGATATCTAAGAGGTACTGAAGACTATGGTTTATGGTATAAGAAAGGTGGAAACTTTGATTTAAAAGCATTCACTGATGCTGATTGGGCTGGAAGTGTCAATGATAGGAAGAGATAAAAGAGCCAGTTATTATCTACTATGACAACACTAGTGCCATTAACATCTCAAAGAATCATGTGATGCACACCAAAACCAAGCACATAGCAATAAAATATCATTTCTTGAGGGAGTTAGTATAGAATAGAGAAGTAAGGTTGTAATATGTAAACACCAAAGAACAAGTTGTGGACATATTCAACAAACCCTTACCTAAGGATGCATTCTTATATCTTAGAGGAAATCTAGGGGTACTTCATCTACCTGAAGCTCACTAAAATATAGTTTAGTGATGCATCAACCCGAGTGAGGGTGAAAATATTCCAGTTGATGTAGCTATATTAGAGCCCATTGCAGATGAATCAATACATTCAGGTACATTACAACTTCAAAGAGAAATAGTATTTGTGGAATTTGAGTCTTTGGCATCTGTTGTCAAAGAGGGAGAGTTTTCTATAATACACAAGAATCAGAATGCAGCTAAGGACATTGTCAGAGGGAGAATCAGAATAAAGCTAAGGACATTGTCAGAGGGATTTTTTGGATAAGAACTAGAATGAAGCTAAAGACATTAAAGAAATTTTCTGTTGCTCCACAAGTCTTTGTATTATGACATGTTGTGTTTCCATCAATGCCAAAGAGGGAGATTGTTCAAGACAATTATTCAATTGTGTATTGTCATTGATGTTACACATGTATATACACTTATGTAGTGGTTTTACACTAATGTCTACACTCAGATCAAGCACGGTTGGTAAAAAGAATGAGTTGAGGTCGAGCATTGAAGAATTTCAGTGTTGAGTGAGTTCACTCACAAATTTCAGTCTTGGTCGAGCATTCAGTTGCAGCCGACTAACAAAGATTTATATTATGTAATTAAATGGTTATATGAGGCTGACTTTATTATGATTTATCATTTAGAGCGTATTCAAGTCGACTTGACAGGGATTACCATGTATTTATGAAAGGGCAAGTTTGTATTGAATGTGTGGAGTTGTTATCTAAGTGTGTGGAAGCAAAAAGGAAGAAGTGTGGAATTCTATGACATGAAGAGTGAAGGAAAAATTAGATGGGATTATAATTGAGTACAGAACACTCAGAGCTACAATAGAATATCTGATTAGAAAGGATACAGTTACAATCAAGCAGAGATCTAGATCAGCAAAGATAATTTCTCACACATACAGGTCAATCCATTGTTACTTTCTAACAATTGTAGCAGTGATCAAAATATCCTAACAGAGTAGACTTAACTATCTTTTTTAAATCCTCTCACAAGGTAGCATTTCTAGGTTGAAGTGTTGAAGACCTCCAACAAGGCCACTCCTCATAGGGTGATTAAATCCTTTAACAAGGTCACACATAACAGTGTGTTATTGTAACCTTTGACAGGGTTGGCTCCTAAAAGGGCTCACTTTAGAAGAGTGAAAAATAGTAACTAGTTACATTGGTGGATTTTCCCATATTGGGTTTCCATGTTAAATCTCAATGTCATATGTGTACTTGTTACTTGTTTTATGTATCTCTACTTAATCTCTAAAGTATAATTGCATTAAAGATTGCTTTGACACCCGAGTTACAGAAGGAACACCTGAGCTACAGAAACCTGAGTAACAGTATTAAAGTATTTAAGACATCTAAGGGATAAATGATTTGTTTTGAAGTAACTGATTCACCCCTCCCCTCTTAGTTACCTTATCTCATTTCCAACAAATCTTCATATTTGTAACTCGGCTGACTATCAACAAAATGACTTCAAACATACAATCAGTTGTAGTTTATCAATCTCTCCCTTTGGCATTGATGGAAACATAATATGAAATATGTAATATGAAAATTCCATAGAATAGAAAACTCCTATTCTACAACTACAAATTTTTTTAGCTCTCCCTAGCTTGAAAATATAAAATATGTCAGCACAAAAAATTCACCATGTAGACTCTCCCTGCGTATTTGACTCTTCTATTCTTGAATATTTTCTCTTTGTGGATAGATATGTCATTTATCTCCCTTTATCATTCTCTCCCTTTAATGGATAGGTATTTTATTGATCATGCTCTCCCTTTGACAAAAATTCCCAAAAGAAAATATGTAGCTCTTCATTAGCCAAAAAAAATCTTTGTTTTTTGGTGCAGTAGAATAAGTACCTTGTAGTGTATTGATATGTCTATGTCAATCCAGTTCAGCTTTGCATCAACATGATTGATATTCTGATTAAATACAAGTCGGTGCAACCTCCTACTCAGCTTAGTGACCAATAGACAAGAGACAAAACCCTAGTCTACTCCTCAAGTACTCAAATGTATCCTTTGGTAAGGGTTTAGTGAATATGTCTGCAAGTTGTTCTTTTGATTATACATATTCTAGTATAACTTGTTTCTCTTGTACTTGTTCCCTCAAGTAGTAATACTTGATAGATATATGCTTCTCCTTTTCATGCATCATAGGGTTCTTTGAAATATTTATTGCACTAGTATTATCACAATAAATTACCACTGGGTCAATTATATCTTCATTTATGCCTTTCAAAAGTTGTTTGATCCATGCAATGTTTGAACATTTTTCAATAGTAGCAACATATTCTTCTTTTGCAATTGACTGAGATATGCATGCTTTCTTTTTACTTATCCAAGTAACTAATCTTTCTCCTATAAATAATGCTCCACTATTAGTGCTCTTTCTATCATCAATGTTCCCAGCCCAATCAACATCTGTATAAACTTTTAGTTCAAAATTCCCTTCCCTTTTGTACCATAATCCATAAGTTTAGTGTTTTTCAAGTATCTAAAAATTCTCTTTACAACAGTCATATGAGATTCTCTAGGATTAGTAGAAAATATTGCAACAATTCCAACTGTGTGTGTTATGTCTAGTCTAGTGTGTACAACATACATCATGTTTCCAATAACAAATCTGTACAAAGTTTGATTTACCTCAGGTGTCTTATCTTATTTTGTTAGTTAGCATCCTATCACCATAGGTGTTCTGATTGGTTTTGATTCTTCCATTCTAAATGTCTTCAATACTTCCTTTATATATTTTGATCGAGTAATGTAAATTCCCTCAACCTGTTCTAAAATTTGCAAGCCAAGAAAAAAATTGATCTCTCCAAACATTGACATTTCAAATTCTTTCCTCATTTCATCAGCAAATGATGTGCATAAGTTATCATTTCCTCCAAATATAATATCATCAACAAAAATTTCAGCAATAAGATTTTTATCATCATTTCCTCCTTTCAAATACAAAATGTTTTTATCACTTGTTCTAAAAAACCCAATACTAATAAGATAGGAATTTAGTCTTTCATACCCTACTCTCGGTGCTTGTTTCAAACCATACAATGGTTTGTGTAAATTACATAACATGCTTGTTTGAGTAGGGTCAACAAAACCTTCAGGTTGTTCAATGTATACATCTTCTTTCAGTAATCCATTAAAAAATGTAGACTTAACATCCATCTGATATACTTTGAATCCTTTATATGCAGCATATCCAAGTAATATTCTGACTCCTTCATGTATAGCAATGGGTTCAAAAGTTTCTCCATATTCAATACCTTCTTCTTTTCCATACCCTTTTCATACTAGTCTTGCTTTGATTCTAGTTACATCTCCATTCACATCCAATTTGTTTCTTAATATCCATTTGGTGCCAATGACATTCTTATAACTCAGTCTCGGTACTAATGTCCATGTTTTATTTTTTTGTATCTTCTGAATTGCCTCATTCATTGCAATAATACATTCTTCATTTTCAAGTACATCTCTAACATTTTTAGGTTCAAATTCACAAATAAAAAATCTGTTGTCTTTCAACTTACTTTGTGTTATCATGCCAGCTCTTTTATCTCCAATAATATGATTCTATGATAATGTCTTCTTACATATTTTGCAAGTATATGTTAAATTATTTGTTCTTCATTGTGTTCCTTATCATGATCTTCAGTTGCAACATTTTCCTAATTCTTGGTTGGTTCCTCCTGTTGCTCAGTAACATTACCCTATTGCATGGTAACGTTAGGTATCTAGGTGGGCAAAGTGTCTGGTTCTTCAATGTAGAAAAATCTACTATAATCTTTTGGTTCTTTTATGCTTTCCTCATCATTCTTCTTGTTAAATTCATCAAATATTACACTTTCAATTTGAATGATCTTGTTAGAAGTATTGTTCAAACATTTATAAGTTTTTCTCTTAGTATAATATCCAAAAATATTCCTTCATCACTTTTTGAATCAAATTTTCCATTTCTATCATCTTTTAGAATATAACACCGACTTCCAAATATTCAAAAATAACTCACATTTGGTGTATAACCATACCATAATTCATAAGGTGTATTGTTTATGTCTTTCTTTAGTTGTACTCAATTCAGTGTGTAAAAAACAATACTTACAGGTTCTCTCCAGTATGTTTGAGTAATATTATTTACAATCATCGGTGTTCTAGCACAATCCACAATTGATCTATTTCTCCTTTCAGCAATTCCATTTTGTTGTGGTGTCCTTGGTGTAGAGATTTGTCTCTTAATTCCATACTCATTACAAAATTTAGTGAACTCATCAGAAATAAATTCACCTCCTCTATCAAATCTCAAACGTATCAGTTCCCTACCACTTTCCTTTTCCACTTTAGCTTTGTACCATTTGAACATCTTCAATGCTTTAGATTTGTCTTTTAAGAATATGGCAATCATCATTCTAGAGTAGCCATCAACAAATAAAATAAAGCATTTGTCCACATAATAACTTTGTGGTCTCATTGGTCCACATAGGTCGGTATGAACTATCTCCAAAACATCATTAGATGAAATTTTTTTTATCTCAAAACTAGATTTTGACATTTTTCCTATTTGACAATTAAAGCATATCAAATCAAATGTAAGAATGCATATTAGGTGAAAGGATAATTAAAGCATATAAAAGGTAGTTTACTGTTATACCTTCCTTTTCCTTTGTGCAATCTTCTAACTATTAATGCTTCAAGTTCATCAAGTTCCTTGTCATCACTGTTATTTATTATCATGTGTTTCTACCAGATTTACTAATTTTTAGAGAAGACATAAATGAAGATTCCATAGTAGGTACAACACTATTGTCAAAATTATTCATCTTAGAAGAAATCAGTCTACCAACAAGGCTATCAACTATAATATTGTTTCTAGGTGCTGCTCTTCTTTCATGTATTGCAGAGACTCTTATAAAATAAATAGGCAATAAAGTTCTAATAATCTTACTCACAATAGTGTCTTCTTAAATAGTTCCACCTGCTCCACCAATAACATTCACAACTTCCTTGAGTCAGTTACTATATTGTGTTACGTTTTCTCCTTCTTTCATTCTCATGTCATAAAATTTTCCTCGGAGACTTTCATCTTTAGCTCTTAGTACATTTGCATCTCCTACATAAACTAATGTAAGTGTGTCCCAAACCTTCTTGGTTGTTGTACATGTCTTGATATTCTCAAATTCAGCATCAGCAAGTGAAGAAGAAATTTCTATCATTATAATGTTGTGTTCATGTTTCTGTTTCATCTGATTAACAATCAAAGGTCCATTAGGTAAGATGAATTTAGTATCCAAGTATATTGATAAGTCATCTCCAATCCCTAATAGGTATAGTCTCATTCTGCTCTTCCATGTTGAGAATTTCTCCTTGTTTAGCTTCGGTGCATCTCTCTTATACATCTTGTGATCTTTAGCTTAAGTCCTTTAAAAATTTCCTTCTAAGCACTCAATGCTCTGATACCAATTGTTAGAATAACTAAGAGGGGTTGAATCAGTTAGTTCTCAATTATCCTATAGTCCCAAATTCTCCCAGATGTATATAACAACAATTTTGAACATATAAATTAACTCGGTGATATCTATACTGTGATCTCAAACTTTTAGTCCTATACTGAGTAGTAGTAAATCAATATTGTTATTACTGATCAAATAAGATAAATTAATGTGTAAATGAAAATAATCAATCCATAACAATCATACACATTGACACATATATTTTTAACGTGGAAACCGTGCTAAGGGAAAAAACACCTGGGACCGGTAACCCAAAATATTTTACTCTTATGAAGTGAGCTCAGTTAAGAGCCAACCCTCTGATCAATATGTTCACTTTAGTTCTTCTAATTCCTCATACTCTGTTCTACTTGATTAATGCTCTTTCCTCTGTCGCTCTATGATATCTACTAAAAATGCCTGGTTCTATCTTTATCCAGTTTGATCAGTCATGCATGAAATTTGCATGTGTGTGCATCATAGCATCATTTGATTCATAATTAATCTCTTGTCTCATATATAGACATCATAACTCATTTAATTTCTGTTAGGGATTTTTCTTGTATGAATCACAATGCTTGAAATGTCTATTTGAACTCCTATGCCTTTACTTTTGATTCAGAGACAATAAAAGCCTAATTGCTAAGGACTAAACAAGGTCCTTCTTCATTTTTGAGTTCCACAACTACTCAGGCAGGTTTTACCTTTAATGATGGCTGTTAACACAGTATTTGTTGATGTGGACACTGATTTTTCATGTATCTCTATTGAACAAGATCGTAAAATACCTTGTAAATGATCAAGCATAATCATATACAGGATTTAACCATGCACATCATAATCTTAAATATGACAGAAAACCAGTGAGACAAGGATTTCAATCCTTCTTCCTTTTCTTGATAGGAGGGACAACCTAAATGATTCTCTCTTCAAGGAATCAATAACATGGACTATGTCCTGCTGACAAAGGTCCTTTATAAGTTCAGCTTATGTGTTCTTGGTAATAGAGTGTTTAAATTTGATTTGGTAGTTGAAAACTTAGAACATATGTGACAAAGATAAGTATTCAGATAGATTCCTGAACCAGTGCCTATCCTTTGGGCTGCAGAGTCAATAATAAGAAAAGAAAGTACATAAACAAGATACACTGAACTGCCTTACAGCTCAAACAATTAGGATAGAATGCCTGCAAAACTATCTTGTTACCTCTAAGCCATTGTATCAAATCCTTAACTAAATAGTATGCTTCCTAAAACCATTCACAACATTTAATCCCTTCCTTGAAGGAAACTTGTAAACAATTAGATGGTTACCTTATAACCAGAGTGTTAATGAATACCTTATAAACTTTA
>MU225702.1:367081-389745 GCA_018584345.1 Thuja plicata
ACTCTAAGAATGGTAAAATTTTCTTCTAAATAGAAGTCACCCCAATTGTGACTTCCAGGCCAATTCTCAAGATATTCACAAGGTCTCAATAGTTGAATGACCTTTATGGGAATCCTAGTCCTTCTGATTCCCAGACTCTTTATCACTGGAAACACAATCCAATTCTCAAAAGCACAAAAATCACAATCCCTGGAGGTAAAGTTCCAAAGCCTAACCCAAAATTGGATAGGATTCGGATTTCCTTGAAAAGATCTATGTGGATAAAAATTGTCAGGCTCCATGATTGCAAAATTGAAGTAAAGGAGAAGGTGCATCAAAACTGAATAGTGTAAAAACTTTGGCTCATCCTTCCCCCCAGGGTTTTTCAATTTCTTCTGTGTAGTAAGGAACCCTTCATGCATCTCATAGATTATATGCTGGATATAATCATAACTTGTGCTGGAATGAATCTCCTATAGGTCCAGGACCATCATCAAGATGCCATGGCCTATTCTCTCAGCATCTCCATCTATTCCTAATACTCTGCAAAGAGCATAGGCATTATACTTGATATATAAAAACAAGTCCTTGTAAAAATATGGGTAAGCTCCAGTCTGAGGACTTATATGGTCTCTTATTTCTTGTGGCATATGCTTCTTCAATAAGCCCCTAGCAACACCAGGCTTATTGGTATATCTTTTCTCTTGCTTCTTCATGTCAATTTTGGTTGACATGGTGCTAAACAGGCCAAATGCTTGCATGAATGAATTTCTGTTTAACACAAGCAAATTGGTGCCATCCTCCCTCTTGATGGTCTTGGTTAGGACATCATAGTGATTGGCCAGTTCAAGGAATAGGTCAACATCAAGGAAAACATTAGGTACTAATAACCTACCCAGTCCAGATATCCAAGGGTTTGACACAGGGATAGGCTTATCAGAATTCTTGTAAAAAGAAGTAAACAGGGAATAACCTATTGTTCCTTGGGTTACTGGATCCCTGATATCCTTGAAATCATCTTTGAAGGCACCAGCATCAATCTTTCTATTCTGAGTGGACCCTGGCAGCAGCTGTAGAAATTCGTCTGAGAAAATAGGTTTTCCTTTAGGATCATCTCCACTGCCTCCACTGGTTGAAGCCATGCTCATAGCAGTACTCATTTTTTCTAGCACTTAGAATCTCTGGTTTGAATGATATTGAAACAAATCTAAGCACAACTCTCTGAATCTCTTTAGAAATTTCAACCACTCGAGAACACTATAACAGCTTTCAATATCACCTTTTGCTCTAAAATAATAACTTTGCTCTGAGATCACAAAATAAGGTGAATAGGAATGAATGCACACTCCTCTGTTTATAGCCACAAGGTTCAGAGTACACGGCTCAAAGTTCAGAAACGTTATTTCTGCAATTAATTTGATATGCCATGAAACGTTCAAAAACCTAGCCGTAGTTTCTCGAGGTGACAGGAAATCAAATTTAAATCATGAGTATTTTGGCACAATCACAAAAACAATTAAGATATCTGACATGGCACTCTGTGATTCATTCTCTGTCATCAATCTCAGCTACCTCTTGTACACAGTAATCAAAAATTCTCTCATCTGATTGGTCGCCGGCTTGATTTCCTCTGTCACGTCCTCCACTTGGCGCCGCTTTATAGATCCTGTTTATCTGGCGACCTCGCGACCTCATAAAGTCTCTTTGTCACGAGAATTATCTCTTAACCATGGTCTGATCATCAGATTTGGTGACCATGTAATTCCTTTACCTCAGGTAACCCAAGGCTTTCCAGCGATCAGGCGACTATGTGAAAATCTTAGTCGCGCAGGGTTAACCTTAACTCAGTTTCTATCTCCAGACTACGTGACAAACCGTTACATTTAACATTTCATGGTAATCGCCAAGTCACTGGATGTTCATTTCTTTATTCAAGACTTCACGATAACCCTTTGGTTGCTGAGTCAGGTGATCCACTTAATATAATCTTTTACTGAAAAAGCACCCTTTCTCTGTTTCCAGCGACTTCGCGACATACCTTAATCACTGAGTCGGAAGGACTTTTTCCCAGGGGAACTTTTATCACCAGACTTAGCGACCACCATTAGATTCTTTAACTTCTTCATTGAACGGCTGTCCTTTAATCATTTCAGAATTTCACATACCCTTAAAATATCACGAGACTTAGCGACCAAGGGTATAATGACTTAAGTCTCCTTATCGCTTGATCCCTTCCTTTCATCTAGCGATCACACGACAACCACTAGCATTCTGACAGATGTCATCTATTACTTCATCCACTTTATGCATTCTAGAAGTCTGACTCATCACTCCTGTTCTGGTGACATCCCGACTGAGTAAAATATCTTAACCTAAAACTGTTAGTCGCTGGGTTGGGGCTGTTATCTACTAACCGCCAAATATCACGAGAACACGCGACTGAAGAGAAACCTTAACTATTTGAATGTCCTGATCCAGCGATCACGCGACATGAAGGAGGCGCAAGGTCGGGAGACATTTTGTTGACCTGTTGACTCTTCACGCGATCACCCGACTGAAGGCGGGTCCCATTCACTTAAAATCTCATAACACGAAGATCAAGCGACAACCCGACCAAAGGAAAATCACTAAGTCTCGAGACACTTAGAGAATATTCTATTTTTTAACGAGACTAAGTGACATAAAGGGAAAGCAAAGTCGGGAGATGTTTTGGCATATTCGTTCTGGGTCATGCGATCAAGCGACCTAACTTAATCTTTTTAAATAGCACATGCCTTTAGTGACTTGAAAAAGGTAATGATAAAATAGAAAGACATGGCTAAGGGTTTAAAATGCATCGTTTAACATTTGGCCTTAGGGTTTTTTCAGGGTTTATCAGGAATAAGCATGGAGACCTGAAAATTTTTAGGGGGGAGGGCAAGGAAATAGGCAAAACAACAAAAACATGAAACACAACCAACAATTTCAATCCTTTAGATTTTTTTGCTTAATCTCCATCATTGGTTTTTCCACTTAAACCTTCCTTGATAGTTGTGTTAAAAACATGTTTCAATCTTCTTTGTCTGATCTTTGTTGAATTTTCAAAACTGTTTGATCATCATAACAAACCTTATCATTTACCTCAGAATCATTAATTTTCCAGCTCATCATTCTAGTCGTCCTTGGTTTGATTAAATTGCTGAGTCAATACTTTGATGTGTCAGTGATCCCTAGCTCGGTTATCACTATGTTTGGTATACATTGTATTTACTTGGTATATATAGAACTCTTCAATTAGCAACCATATAAACTTTTTTTTTTCCATATCTTCAATGCATAATAGATTTTTTTTACCATAGTGATACTCAAATAAGTTGATGTCAATGACAATAAATTAACTGATAAAAGTCAATCATCATATCTGTAACTCGGTTGACTATCAAAAAAATTACTTCAAACATACAATCATTTGTAGTTTGTCAAATCAATCGGTGAAGATCACAAAGGATGTGTTACACATTGCAACTACTTATCTGATTGGATTCAAACCTAAACCTATCAGACAGATTGAGAAGAACAAGCTGAGTGAGTTAACCAAGGAAAAATAGGATGGGAGAGGTCTGAAGATTTCTACTACTGAAGACCCTGAGTTAAAATTTTCATGTTACATTGTGTCCTACCGAGTATTCCAATCATTTCAAGTGGATAACATACCTTGTGGAGCTGTTAATTTGGCTTACAAGATTATAAAGAAAGATATGAAGATTGATCTATGTGAGATATTGTTGAAAAAACTTGAAGATAACATGAACACTATAAGGAAAGAAAAGAAAAAAATACAAAAGTTTGGCTCACTACTGTTATGCATACACTTTTATTTTGAGAACTTCTTTCCACCTATTGGATATGTGACATGGAATGTTGTTAAGCCTATCATTTATCAAATTAATGAGTATATTTAGAATCTAGGAGAGAATCTTGACATTGTTATGAATGATTAATTCTCTAAATTACAAACAAAAATGCATCATAAATTTAGAGTTCCACCTCAATTAGTTGAAAAATATAATGACACTATTTTTTTTTGAGGTAAATAATGACTCATGTACTATTAAGGTAGTTAAGCCTAGAAGTATCTATATAAATCCTATCGAATACAAGATGGACATAGATATTGCATCTCAACAAATTGAGACTATGTTAGCTAAGCCTGTTGATAAAAGAGCCAAGATATATGGAGCATATGTAAGAAGAAAGAAGACAAACACTAGACCAAGGAGAAATGATGCAGTCAAGCTTAGAGGATCCAATAAAGGACTATCCAAACTTGTAGCCAACAACAAGAACAACATAGCAGAAAAACAACACAATACAGGATATATCAATATCAACTTTATATTATCTCATAATTCCATTTCATGCAACATGCCAGGTTGTAAGGCCTTCTGGGTTAGGGCCAATTACATCAACATATTCAACAAGATATCATAGGATCAAACCTTATCCATCTACCCTATAGATAAGTGGAAGAAACCAGATCTGAACTTGTGCTCACAAGCCACCAAGCAATCTACAATATCTATCTACCCACTTACAACTATTTGCATCAACTTAAAATATTTTCTCCTATTAGCTTGCTCTTCTATCCTCTATCCATATTTTATGCCTCTTCCCCCTAAACATCAACCTAGACTCTCTTTTATACACACTTTCCACAAGTCGGCTTGTAAACAATAATTAAATGACCCAGTTGTCTATAATATACTCTACAAAGAACAAATATTCAATGCACCAATCGGCTGCAAATAATAACAAAATGAAAAGGAGAACATGTCAACCTAGATTTAGGTCCACACAAGATCAAATGCCACAAATATGCATGCCTTGGAACTCATTATAATCCCAATAACTCCCTCAAATCACAGATGCAATCTCCAATGTCCACCCATTCCATAAAGACAAGTTATTGAACCCCAACAACTAGTCGGTAAACAAGCACATCGAGAGTCAGACCACTTGGTGAAAGACACAGCTGAGTAAAACTCCACAAACAAACACCACTAAGTAATATGTTTCCAATAAAAACACCACCGAACTACACACATCAAGAAACTACCACTGATTAGTGTACCCTAAGTAGAATATCACTGAAAACAACAACATGGAGCACCATCGAGTCTAGTCACCGAGTCCAACAGTGAAGCAATACATATTCCAACCAAGAACTACCACCAAAGTGACTGAGCACCTCAGGTATCCTGTAACAAAGTTAACTACTAAAATAGAAATCAAACCAAAATATGTTTTTGGTGACATAGGATTTCCAACTACTCCAGGATGCTCCTACATCAGACACCCCAAGTGTGAAAAAGATGTTCTCAGAAGATGGATGAATATTTTTTGGGATTCAACACATAGATCCCAAACTAGTTCTTAATATACATGTCTTCCAAGTCCTCAAATGACACACTCTTCCCGCGGTCCTTCTTTTGAATCTTTTTACCACTAGTACTTTTTTATTTATCTTCATATCTCTGCACACTCATATATGCACCATCCACTACAACCACTTTAGATCTACTACCAATCCTCAAGTTACTCCTCCCAAGCTCTACATCCTTCAAAAGAATCAAAATATATTTTTTCCAATCCTTCAGTATAGTAAAGAAATTTATTTTACAGTCATGAATAGCCTCTCTATCATACTGCCAGGGTCTACCAAGTAAAACATGACAATAACTCATCTCCACAATGTCAGATAATACTTCATCTCTATAAGTACCAATGTGAGAACTCACCATGCACTGCTCTTTCACTTCTACTGCATGACCAACTTGTAACCAACTTAACTGATAAGGACAAGGATGCTTCAACCTTTTCAAACCAAGTTTTTGAACAATCTCCTCAACAACTAGGTTGTTAGTACTTCCTCCATCAACAATCACCTTACAACGTTTACCACCAGACTTTCACATAGTCTTGAACAAGTTCTTCCTCTGACAAGAATCATCTTGCTTCGAGGGCAGGAAAGTTCTCCTAAGCAATAGAGTCACACCTTCCACCTCAGGTTCATTCTCAGTAACTTCATTCACCATAGCATTTCAGTGACTACTGACCTTCTTATCTACATGGGTACATTCAAATTACTAATGTCATTCTTCTCCATAGTTGTAATAAGTACCTCTAAATACACCTATACCTGTCTTTCTCCTCGGTTCAACAGGTTTCGGTTCTTCCTCAACTTTTGGTTTATCTTTTACTGATTGCTCCTACTTCTCCTTCCCCTGAGAATTACCATAATATCTTCTCTTCAACTTATCTTCTTCCTTTAGTGCATACAGATAAGCATCCTCTCTCGAGTCAATCTTCAACATACCAATCTCATCTTAGATATTGAATTTTAGACCATTAACATACCTCACCACATTTTCTTTAGAAATTTCTCTGTCTAGATAGAATAGTTAGCTTGTACAAATCCTTGGTATAATCTTCCACAATCATCTCCTTCTATTTTAGATTTTGAAATTTCTTAAATAACTCAAGTTCATAGTCATTAGGAATGAAATTAGCCTTTATCTTTTCCACCATCAACCTCCACAAATTGCTCTTCATCTCACCTTCTTCTTCTCGGTCCCTCTGCAACTCTTTCCACCTTAAAGTAGCATATCCTTTCAACTTAGTCTATTGCAACCTCACTCTAAGTGGATCTTCAATGTCTTCCAGCTCAAAGTAGTCTTCTAAATCACCAATCCAATCAATCATATTCTTGGGTCTTAATGTACCTTAAATTTTGGAAAACTCCATTCGGTAGTTTGTACTCAATTGAGAGCTCCAGATCTCTACAACCAATCATATCTGTCTCCTCTAGATCTCTCCATCCAATCATCTCTATCATCTCCACTAGATCCAGCAACTTCAAAGTCTTCTGTAATTTCTTCATAACCATCATCATTTATTGGACCTCTATGAAATCCAATATTTATGATACCTTCTATGATTTCATTCTTCATCACCACCATCTCATATCTAAATCTTTCTATTATCCTCCCTTCCACCTCCTCAAAAAGATCTGCAATCTCCCTAGGGTCCAGTATTTTTAGAGGTATCTCTCCAGATCTTTAAAAACCCTAAGCTCCACAAGAAATGAACCAGTAGCTCTGATACCACTTGATGTAGCCAAGCTCAGAGGATCAAATAAAGGACTGTCCAAACTTGTAACCAACAACAAGAACAACATGACAAAAATGAAAAAACACATGATATATCAATATCAACTTTATATTATCTCATAATTCCATTTCATGCAACATATTGAGTTGTAAGGCCATCCTGGTTAGGGCCAATTGCATCAAAAGATTCAACAAGATCTTGCAGGATCCGACCTTATCCATCTACCCTATAGCTATGTGGAAGAAACCAGATCTGATCTTGTGCTCGCAAGCTACCAAGCAATCTACAATCTCTGTCTACCCACTTACAACTATCTACATCAACTTACAATCTTTCAGCTTATTAGCATGCTCTACTATCTTCTATCTATCTTTTATGCCTCTTCCCCCTTTAAACATCAACCTAGACTCTCTTTTATACACACTTTCCACAAGTCAGCTTGTAAACAATAATTAAATGACCCAGTCAGCCATATACTCTATAATGAACAGATATTAAATGCACCAGTCGACTGCAAATAATAACAAAATACATAGGAGAACACATCAACCTAGATTTAGGTCCACACAAGATCCAATGCCATAAATCTGCATGCCTCAAAACTTAGCATGATCCCATTGACCCCCTCAAAACATGGATGCAATCTCCAATATCCTCCCAATCCATAAACACAAGTTAGTAAACCCCAACAACCAGTAAGTAAACAAGAAGAACAAGAGCTAGACCACTTGGTGAAAGACACAACCGAGAAAAAATTCTCCAATTAGACACCACCGAGTAATATTCTACTGAGAAAGATACCATCAAGCTTCACACACCAAGAAACTATGACCAAGTAGTGTACCTTGAGTAGAATATCACTGAAAAAAACAACACCGAGAACCATCGAGTCCAGTCACCAAGTCCAATAGTGAAGCAATACATCTTTCAATTGAGATTTGCCACCAAAGTGACCGAGCACCTCAAGTCTCCAACCAAGTTAACTACTAAAATAGAAATCAAACCAAAACATGTTTTTGGTGATACAGGATTGCCAACTACCCTAGGATGCTCCCACATCAAGAAGATTGAAGCTAACACTAGATAGTGATATAGAGACTAAAGATTTAAGAAACTTCAAAGTTGTGAAGAACACTCCTCCACCACAAGGAAGTCTAGATGAAATGATAGAAACAATGAAGAAGTATGGAACATTGAGAGGAATGAAGCAAGAAAAATACAACACTCAATGTAAAGAGAACAAGGTAAAAATTGAAGATGCAATTGTTTACTCTTTACAAAAATTAAAATATAGACCACTTGAAGTTATCAGGTTTTTTCCCACTGAGTTATACAATATCATAGATGCAAGATGGAAAAATGCTATGAATGCAGAAAAAAAATGAGAGAAAGATCTCTTGTGCTAACTGTACCAAACCTATCTGTACAAGAAATTGAAGAGACATTGGAACAATACTCTAAACGATTCCTTGTGAAAGGAAGATCTTTAAGGATTATGATAGGATAACTGGAGAAATTACAGTTAGAAACCGATGCCAAATGGAGAGAGATATTAAACATCAAAGAGACTAGATCTCAAGCTAAGAAAGAAAAGGAGAACATAACAGATGAAGTTGTCAAATATGATCAAGGTAAGAAAATCCTATTGATTTGACAATGGACACCGATGAATTTATCATTTAAGATATTACTAACAAAGATCCAGGAGATGACATATAACAAGATGAAGATTTTATGGCAACCAAGGACACTGATATAGAACCAATGAATGTAAGTGATAAAGCTACTACTGATCCATTCATGCAGCCTATATTAGAACAAGTACGAGAGTACCACATAACTCAAGGTGATAGTGTTATGGAAAAGGAAACAGAGAAAGCGAAAGAAAAGGAAACAGAGAAAGAGAAGGAAAAGAAAACATGGGAAGAGAAGGAAAAGGAAGTTGAGAAAGAAAATAACATCAAGAAGGATACATCTACCTAGAAAACAACATCATTGAACACTGAATTGGTTCCCCCAACCGAGTCTATTACACAACAATAAGATCCTGACAAAGATGAATCAAAGGATCAAAGAGAACAGAAGGAAGATGTGAAACAATAAGATGAGTAAAAAGAGGACATAATATAAGAGCACAAAGAAGAGGAGAAACAAGAGGAGAAGAAGAAAGGAAAAAAACAAGAAGTGAATAGAGCTAGAACTAGTACAACTGAGACAACATCCGATGCACTAAAGGCATCACTTTCCCCAAGTAATTCACCAAGTTGTAGTATGATAGAAAATAAGAAGAAATCAAAGAAAAGGAAATATGTAGATATGAGCCAACCAATCGTCTTACCAAATGTTGACTTATCTACTATGAGCCCTAATGAGATGATTGAGTATGCCGAATTAGTGAAACTTAAGGTAGTGAAAAATAAATTACTTCAAAAGAGGAAGAAAACTAATGTATTGGAAAGTGTCAAGGATGTCTTACAAGACATTGTCCCAGATGCCACTATTGATGAAACAAAAGATATATTTATTCAAGTAGAAGGAATAGTGGAGAAAGTGTTGGAAAGTTGACTCCCAGGGAGTATATGACTTATTTTGTGTTGTCATTATGGCAAAAAAGTCATATGAAGTTTTAACAGCAAACTTTGTAGTGAAAATTGACTAAGTATAGAAGACAATATAGAATAGAGATACATAGATGATCAGAGCACCAGTGCATGTGCGTACAACTGATTCAGACTAAGTACCTTCTAACATAAGCTCTATGATATGTTTTATGCTTACCCTATACATGCATGGTACAAAATATCAGTACGAACAAGTTACAGAAAGAACAAGTACACTTGCAGTTTAGAATACAGAGTATGAAGCCGACTTCAGGTTTTTGATTAGAATGTAATCTTTTGTTGTGTAAAGGCTAAGTGCCTATTGTAATAAGTTTGTAATCATGTATTAAACATTATTTTAAACACGCTTAAGCCAATTTGTTTGGAAGCATTGTGAATGTTGTTTTTGGGGTGACTAAGGTCTTGTTTATAGTCGCGTCTCAGGAGGTTGTAGCCTTCTTTCTCACTGAGCAGTGAGCTCTTGGACAGTGATTCCTCACCCCTAACAGGGTTTCTGTAAAATACTCTTAATAGGGTTAGGCCTTTAACTAGGTCATTGTACTTGAATTGTAAAGAATGCTCCTAATAGGGCAAAGGAACTTTAACAGGTTCATTATACTAGTGCAATATTTGTGGGTACTAATTCCCACCAGGGTTTTCCTCTGATCAAGGTTTCCCCATAATAATATCATGTGTTATGTGTTCTTATGTTAAGCTTCAAGTTATATATTTATTTTATTTATGTTTAAAGGTTCTCAAATAGATTAATTAGCAAAACATTGATTCACCCCCCTCTCAATGTTTCCAAAAATTGGTATCAGAGCTCTGGTCCTCTCATAGAAAGTTTAACCACTTGAGGAGATCATGGATTCAGTACGAGAAAAACATCTAAAAAATAATCTTGAAGCATCCTTTGAAGATCTAGATAGATCTGAGAAATAAAATGAGGAACTTAAACTAAAATTTGATGGCTCACAAATGCTTATCAAAAATTTAAGAAAAGATTTGAAAGATTTCTCTACAAATGATTTGGGTAAAATAGTGAAGATACTAAATGAAGAAAACTTATCTTTAAAGGATAAGATAGAAGAATTGAATGATTAGTTAACTGATAGCCTAATAACTATTGAAGAGAAGAACAAAGAAAATAAATAGCTAGATGAAGAACTTATGCAAGACAATATGAAAATCTTGGAGTTGGAAAACATCAAGAATAATATTGAATCTAAATTATCAAGAGCAAAAGACAAGATTGATAAATTACACACAAGTTCTGATTTAATTCAATCATAGCTTTATGCACAAAAGATAAAAGGTGATACCATGGGTATGCGATACAGTATAGCTCAAATTGAGATCAATTCATTACAAGAAAGAAGGAAAGCTCAAACAGAATCTGCAGAAGAAAAGTAAACTAAGAATCTTGAAAAGACTAAAGCAAAACCACCAAAAGATAAGCACAAGGCAATCAACTGTACTTTCTATGCCTATAACAAACATGGACACTTGGAAAGAGATTGTAAGGATGTAAGAACCTTAAATGGTTACTGTTATTCCTATAATAAGTTTGGTCATAGAGCTATTCATTTCAGAACAAATCAAAGAAATTAGTCACAACTAAACCAAAGGAATCAGACTCAATACAATCAGAGAAATCAACCTCAAAGAAACTTGCAGAACATTACATGTCAGATATGTAATTACAATGGATACACAACAAAGCAGTGTAACATGATGAATAACAACATCATACCTCCTATCATTTGTCACTCATGTGGAAAAGCTAGACACATCTCAAGGTTTTGCAGGTCAAGAACTCAAGGACAAGAGAATCCTAAAAAGTCTCTGCTTGAAGAATCAAGAGAAGTTAAGTTTGTGGAAGCTAAAGCTAACTCAGATAAAATATGGGTTGAAGTAAAGAAATATAATGAAGAGAACAAGGTAGTAGATGCATCCTCAGTGGATGTACCTTCTTGTTCTGGATAATTGACCCTCATGGTCTTAGGGGGAGCTATTATAGCTCTGAACCCCTACGTGGCTGGTATACTCACCTCTAATTATGTGCCTATGGATTCATGTATGTAATTATGAAATAAGGTTGTATGCATACACACATTACCTTTACATCATTCAGGATAAAGTTTTAAATTCTCTCTGTAAACCAATTTATGGCAATGAACATTAAATGCAATTTCTTTTTATATAAATTGGTAAAATATCTTTAAAACCTCACTGTCCCTTTGAGATTCAGAATTCAAAGATCAATTGATTATTGAGCATCAAAAGCAATCAAAGGTATTGATTTGATCAGTTGGTAAACAAATTTTAAGTGAAATAGAACCCTAGCAGTCACCTCATTTTGAATTGTCGAGAAACCATACTTAATCAAGTTGCAAGTAAGTATGGAAACCCAAGTTGTATTTGACATTGTTCAAAGGAAGAGATTTGTCTTTAAGAAGCATCCATTCAAATCTATACTAGATGATGTTGAAGGAGCATTCTCTAAGACTATCCTAGGGGTTGTGCACCTGGAAGACATTCGCGCATACATCTACTGCAAGAACTAAATAGATGGATACAACAACATAGAAACTCTTATGGGTTCAATGATGAAACTAGACTACTCATTCAAGGATGAATATGGGCATCTCACTAATAACGCTATCTTTGAGTATTCTAACATCCACGAGTTCTATGAGCCAGAATGGGTTAAGATATTACTAAGAAGGATACATGATGACCTATATTGGATTGGTGAGGTTCCTGTATGCATCACTGCAGACCTAATTCATGAAATGACTTGACTTCCTAATACTGGACCAATTCTTGCTACTGGTAAGGATGTTAAGAAGCAAGTTGAACAAATTTGCTTATCTAGAAGTGATAGGCACGGCATGACTATTGATCCTATTAAGGAGAATGACATCAAACTACTCACTATGATACTTGGACATAAGTTTCAGTAGGCAAGTAGAATAAATAGTGTGTCTGCAGCAATAGTTCTAGCAGCAATAAGGATAGTGAGAGATAACACTCAATACAATCTCTATGAACTATTGTGCGGAAAACTGGTTGAGAACATTAAGGCTATTAAGCATGACAAGAGCAAGATATTTAGGTTTGGCTCTTTAATCATCTACCTGTACTTCCACATTGTTGGTAAGGTTGCAAATCTTTACCTAGATAGGAGTAAACCTACTATGTCTCAGATATCACTAAAAGCTACATCAAAGAGTAGTGCAAAAGATACTATGGACATTGATATCAAAAAATTTAGGATCAGGATGTACAAGAGGTTCAGGATACCTGAGAAGATAGTTGAGAAATACAAAGAAACCATATGCTTCATGGTGGAAACTGACTATACTTGCATGGAGGAAGTTGATCCTAGAACAAAGTGGATTTACCCTCTCAGTTATGAAGTAGAAGAACATGTTTTGGAAGGTTATGCACAATACCTCCTATCTACACCCAAGGATTCCAATGAACCTAGATGGGGTACTTACGGAGAAAAGACAAATCAAGTTGATTCTATCTTATACAGTGTTGACAACAAAAGAAAGGCATCTAGGATTACTTCAAATATCCTAAAAGTTCATGGTGTTACACAAGAAGACCTTCACAGAGCTTGGGAAGCTAAAATAGCCAAAGAACTTGAGAAAAATCCCACAGAAGTAAAAATTGAAAAGTCTGATGATATTCCTAAGAAGAAGAAGAAGAAATCAAATGAAGATACATCTTCGCCATCAACCACCATTGACCTAGAATCTTCTCCACCTTCTGTACCGAACAAGTTAAGTAGAAGGAAGAAGCAAGTTCCTACAAATCATCCATCCTCAAGGACCATAAGGACAAAGGTAAAGAACACACAAGCCCCTCCTGAGGTAGGATTCAGGCCCAATCTAATAGTCCTAAAGAATAGAATTGTTAATGAAGGTAGACTAGAATCTATCGAGAATGTCTATGATAAGTATCAAGAGATAGACAAATCAGAAATTCATTCTATGATCATCTCTCACATGATTAAGTTCAAAAGGATAGTATTGGAACTCAAAATAGTTATACCAGATAAGGTATGGAATATACTTGATGTATTAAAGAGGAAAGCAATTGAAGAGGATATGAGGATAAAAGGAGAAACATTGGATAGTCTTCTCCCAGTATGCTTGCATCATGAGAAAATTGTTCTGTTGGATTTAGTAAAGCCGCACCTAGGAACCAAAACAAGAGTTCTCCATTTCATGAATAAGGAGTATGATCTGGTCAGTGAAGAGACTCAGAAAGAATTTGAGCGGGTATTTATGGTTAGACATATGTATCCTTCAATGGTGCCTACAATAATGGTAACTCTAGTCCCTGCCAAACAGGTTATAGAACCAGTGATTTACAAAGCACCTAAGACAGGTCCACAGGTTTCAGCACCCTTAGTTTCAATAGCTTCTGCTATAGTAAAAGATTCAGGAGATACTATAGTGATTGATGATACCAAGATATCGATGACCGCTTCTAAAAATGATATGGAAAAAGTTGAAAAAGCATTTGTAAGAACTGAAGAGACAAAGGAGGTATGCACTGATAACACTTCTTTACAACAAGATGAAGTTCCCTCTAATGATTCAATAGATTTGAATAAAGAGGAAGATAATAAAACTAATGTGACACCAGTAATGGAGATCCCAGTAAAAAGTTAATGCGTGGATACTATTCAGAATACTATATTCACACCATCCATTCAACCATCTACTTCATTGTTGTCAAGCTTAACTCCTGACTCAGCAAGTCTGGATGCATTGGGAGAAGAAGACTTGATTAAGATCAGTGTCCTAGCTATGGAAAAATCCAAAGAGAAACAAGTTATGAGAAACCCTCTCTTTTTGGAATCAGTGAACATTTTGAATAACCTAGTGCCTGCAGATAAGAAAGTGGCTAAAATTTAGTCAGTTGATGATGTAGATAAAATTCTAACAAGCTTCAAAGCACACTTTACAAGTTTAGTAGACTCAGCTACTAGAATTGTAGAAGATCAGTATAAAAAGGAAAGATTGAATGAACTGATAAAGAATATTTCCTTAGATTTAAATTTGTTAAAGATTGGTCAGACAATGTTGAAAGAGTTGGCATCAAAAGGCAGAAAGGTAATAGAAAATTGCATGGACAGAGGCAAAGTCACCTCTAAACATATCAAAAAGATAGAAGAGGCAGATATCTTGGTTGATAACATTAGACAATCAGTTGAAACATCATCCCAAGACATAAACATCTACAACAATGTCTATCAAGGTTAGTTAGACAAGATAGAAAAAGCTAAAATTGAGATCGGCAAGATAAGGATCAGGCAGACTCAACTCAGAAATGCACTTGCACCCTACTTAGCAGTTCTGGATGAGAACATTAAATAGATTGATGAAACCATTGCTACCTATGATCAAGGACCCATCATGGATTTGACAAAGATGGAAAATCTTACATATGCCTTATGCACTCATCTACAAACAATTGATGAACTAAAAGCATTCTGGCAGCAAGAAATAAAGAATCTACAGATAGCCTATCTAGATGTATACATGGAGTAAGTATCTAGCGACTTAAAATTTTGACACCTTTGTCATTAATGTCAAAGGGGGAGTAAATTATGTATGGGGAGTAGTGTATATATGCAAAGAGATATGATATAGTATATGTTAAAAGAAGATAATACACATTTTGAGTAACCTGGCCACATTCCTTTGTTGCCATTAATGACAAAGGGGATATTGTTGGAAAGTTGACTCCCAGGGAGTAAATGAATTATTTTGTGTCATCATTATGGAAACAAATTCATATGAATTTTTGACAACAAACTTTGTAGTGAAAATTGACTAAGTATAGAAGACAATACAAAACAGAGATACACAGATGATCAGAGCACCAACGCACATGCGTACAACTGATTTAGTCTAGGCACCTTCAAACATAAGCTCTATGATATGTTTTTATTCTTACCCTATACACGCATGGTATGGAATGTCAGTACAAACAAGTTACAGAAAGAACAAGTACACTAGCAGTTCAGAATACAGAGTATGAAGCTGACTTCAGGTTTTTTATTAGCGTGTAATCTTTTGTTGTGTAAAGGCTAAGTGCCTATTGAAATAAGTTTGTAACCATGTATTAAACATTATTGTAAACATGCTTAAGCCAATTTGTTTGGAAGCGTTGAGAATGTTGTTTTTGGGCCTACTAAGGTCTTGTTTATAGTCGCATCTATTCTGACATATATATATTTATGTCGGAATAGACGCGACTATAAACAAGACCTTAGTAGNCCAAAAACAACATTCTCAATGCTTCCAAAAAAATTGGATTAAGCATGTTTACAATAATGTTTAATACATGGTTACAAACTTATTACAATAGGCACTTAGGCTTTACACAACAAAAGATTACACGCTAATAAAAAACCTGAAGTCAGCTTCATACTCTGTATTCTGAACTGCTAGTGTACTTGTTCTTTCTATAACTTGTCTGTACTGACATTCCATACCATGCGTGTATAGGGTAAGAATAAAAACATATCATAGAGCTTATGTCTGAAGGTGCCTAGTCTGAATCAGTTGTACGCACGTGCGCTAGTGCTCTAATCATCTGTGTATCTCTGTTCTGTATTATTTTCTATACTTAGTCAATTTTCACTACAAAGTTTGTTGTCAAAACTTCATATGAATTATATATATATATATCTATATATATATATATATAATGAAAAGATATATTTGAAGTGTTGAAGATATGCAGAGCAGAGATATAGAAGAATAGTATAAAGATGTCAATATGAGATAGAGCCCTTAAAGAAGATAAGAGCATAAGCACATAAATAGAACTGATTAGACATTTGTGTCATATACAATAGTTCACTTTTGGATATAGTATATATCTATTCTCAGGAGGTTGTATCCTTCTTTATCATTGAGCAGTGAGCTCTTGGACAGTGAGTCCTCACCCCTAATAGCGTTGTTTGTAAAAGACTCTTAATAGGGTCAGGCCTTTAACTAGGTCAATGTACTTTCATTGTAAAGACTGATCCTAACAGGGCAAAGGAACTTTAACAGGTTCATTATACTAGTGCAATATTTGTCAGCACTAATTCCCACTGGGGTTTTCCTCTGATCAAGGTTTCCCCATAATCATATCATGTGTTATGTGTTATTGTGTTAAGATTCAAGTGATATATATTTGATTTATGTTTAAAGTTGCTCAAATAGATTAATTAGAAAAACACTCATTCACCCCNCATTCCCCCCCCCCCCCCTCTAATTGTTTCCAACAATTGGTATCAGATCTCTGGTCCTTTGAAAGAAAGTTTAACCACTTGAGGAGATTATGGATTCAGTAGAAGCAAAACAACTGAAAAATAATCTTGAAGCAGCCCTTAAAGATCTAGATAGATCTAAGAAAGTAAATGAGGAGCTTAAACTAAAAATTGATGGCTCACAAAAGCTTATCAAAAATATAAGAAAATATTTGAATGATTTCTCTATAAATGATTTGGGTAAAATAGTCAAGAAACTAAATGAAGAAAACTTATCTTTACAGGATAAGATAGAAGAATTGAATGATCAGTTAACTCATAGCCTAACAACTATTGAAGAGAAGAACAAAGAAAATAAATAGGTAGATAAATAACTCATGCAATCCAATATGAAAATCTTGGAGTTGGAAAACATCAAGAATAAAATTGAATCTGAATTATCAAGAGAAAAAGACAAAATTGATAAATTACACACAAGTTCTAATCTAATTCAATCACAACATTATGCACAAAAGATAAAAGGTGATACCACTAGTATGGGATATATTATAGCTCAAGTTGAGATCAATTCATTACAAGAAAGAAACAAAGATCAAACAGAATTTGCAAAAGAAAAGAAAACTAAGAATCATGAAAAGACTAAAGCAGAACAACCAAAAGATAAGTACAAGGCAGTAAACCGTACTTGCTATGCCTGTAACAAACATGGAAACTTGGCAAGAGATTGTAAGGATGTAAGAACCTTCAATGGTTACTATTACTCCTTTAATAAGTTTGGTCATAGGGCTATTCATTGTAGGACAAATCAAAGAAATCAGTCACAACTGAACCAAAGGAATCAAACTCAATACAATCAGAGAAATCAACCTCAAAGGAACTTGCAGAACATTACATGTTAGATATGTAATTAAAATGGACACATAGGAAAGTAGTGCAACATGATGAATAACAACAACAAACCTCCTATCATTTGTCACTCATGTGTAAAAGCTAGACACATCTGAAGGGTTTGCAGGTCAAGAACTCAAGGACAAGAGAATCCTCAAAAATCTCTGTTTGAAGAATCTAGAGAAGTTAAGTTTGTTGAAGCTAAAGCTAACTCAGATAAAATATGGGTTGAAGGAAAGAAAGATAATCAAGAGAAAAAGGTACTAATGCATCCTTAATGGACGCACCTTCTACTTCTAGATAACTGACCCTCCTGGTCTTAGGGGGAGCTATTCTAGCTCTGAACCCCTACGTGGCTGGTATACTTACCTCCAAGTATGCACCTATGGATTCATGTATGTAATCATGAAATAAGGTTGTATACATAAACACATTACGTTTACTTCGTTCAGGATAAAGTTTGAAACTCTTTCTGTAAACCACTTTATAGAAATGAATATTAAATGCAATTGTTTTTTATATAAATTGGTAAAAGATCTTTAAAACATCACTTTGCATTTGCAATTGAGAATTCAGAGATCACTTGAGTATTGAGCATCAAAAGAAATCAAATGTATCGATTTGATTAGTTGGTAAATAGATTGCAAGTGAAATAGAACCCTAGCAGTCATGTCATTTCAAATTGCTGTGAAACTCTACTTAATCAAGCTGCAAGTAAGTATAGAAAGCCCAGTTGTATTTGACATTGCTGAATGGAAGAGATTTGTCTTTAAGAAGCATCCATTCAAATCTATACTAGATGATGTTGAAGGAGCATTCTCTAAGACTCCTCTAGGTGTCATGCACGTGGAAGACATTAGCGCGTACATCTACTACAAGAAGGAAATAGTTGGAGACAATAGCATAGCAACTCTTATGGGTTCAATGATGAAACCAGACTACTCATTCAAGGATGAATATGTGCATCTCACTGATAACCCTATCTTTGAGTATTCTAATGCGCATGAGTTCTATGAGCCAAAATGGGTTAAGATATTACTAAGGAGGATACATGATGACCTATATTGGATTGGTGAGGTTCCTGTCTGCATCATTGCAGACCTAATTCATGAAATGATTATTCTTCCTAAGATTGGACCAGTTATTCCTACTGGTAAGGATGTTAAGAAGAAGGTTGACCAAATTTTATTATCTAGAAGTGATAAGCACGACATGATTGTTGATCCTATTAAGGAGAATGACATCAAACTAGTCACTATGATACTTGGATACAAGTTTTAGCAGGCAAGTAGGCTAAATAGTGTGTTCACAGTAACAGTTCTGGCAGCAATAAGGATAGTGACAAATAACACTTAGTACAATCTCTGTGAACTATTGCATGCATAGCTGATTGAGAACATTAAGGTTATTAAGTGTGAAAAGAGAAAGATATTTAGGTTTGGCTCTTTGATCATCTACCTGTACTTCCACATTGTTGGTAAGGTTGCAAATCTTTACCTAGATAGGAGTAAACCAACTATGTCTCAGATATCACTAAAAGCTACATCAGAGAGTAGTGCAAAAGATACTATGGACATGGATATCAAAACATTCAGGATCAAGATGCAGAGGAGGTTCATGATACCTGACAAGATAGTCGAGAAATACAAAGACACCATATGCTTCATGGTGGAAACTGACTATACTTGCATGTAGGCAATTGAGTCTAGAACAAAATGTATTCACCCTCTCAGTTATTAAGTAGAAAAACATGTTTTGGAATGTTATGCACAAGTCCTCCTATCTGTGCCCAAGGATCCCAATGAACCTCAATGGGGTACTTACAGAGAAAAGACAAATCAAGTTGATTCTTTCTTATACATTGTTGACAACAAAAGATCCTAAAAGCTCATGGTGTTACACAAGAAGACCTTGAGAAAGCTAGGGAAGATAAAGAGCCAAAGAACTTGAGAAAAATCCCACAGAAGTAAAAATTGAAAAGTCTGATGATATTCCTAAGAAGAAGAAGAAGAAATCAAATGAAGATACATCTTTGCCATCAACCACCATTGACCTAGAATCTTCTCCACCTTCTGTACCAAACAAGTTAAGTAGAAGGAAGAAGCAAGTTCCTACAAATCATCCATCCTCAAGGACCACAAGGAGAAAGGTAAAGAACACACAAGCCCCTCCTAAGGTAGGATTCAGGCCCAGTTTAATAGTCCTAAACAATAGAATTTTTAATGAAGGCAGACTAGAATCTATCAAGAATGTCTATGATAACTATCAAGAGATAGACAAATCATAAATTCATTCTATGATCACCTCTCACATGATTAAGTTCAAAAGGACAGTATTGGAACTCAAAACAGTCATACCAAACAAGGTATGGAATGTACTTGATGTATTAAAGAGGCAAGAAATTGAAGATGATATGAAGATAAGAGAAGAAAGATTGGATAGTCTTCTCCTAGTATGCTCACGTGATGAGAAAACCATTCTGTTGGATTTAGTAAAGCCGCACCTAAGAACTAAAACAAGAGTTCTCCATATCATGAATAAGGAGTATGATCTGGTTGGTGAAGAGACTCATAAAGCATTTGAGTAGGTATTTATGGTTAGACATATGTATCCTTCAATGATGGCTACAATAAAGGTAACTCCAGAGCCTCCCAAATAGGTTACAGAACCAGTGATTCACAATGCACCTAAGACAGGTCCATAGGTTTCAGCGCCCTCAGTTTCAATAGCTTCTGATACAGTAAAAGATTCAGGGGATACAGTGGTGATTGATGATATCAAGATATCCATGACTGCTTCTCACAATGATATGGACAAAGTTGAAAAAGCATTTGTAAGCAATGAAGAGACAAAGGAGGTATGCACTGATGACACTTCTTTACAAAAAGATGAAGTTCCCTGTAAAGATTCAACATATTTGAATAAAGAGGAAGATAATCAAACTAATGAGACAACATTCATGGAGATCCTAGTAAAAAGTGAATGCATGGATACTAGTCAGAATACTATATTCACACTATCCATTCAACCATCTACTTCATTATTGTCAAGCTTAACTCCTACCTCAACAAATCTGGATGCATGGGGAGAAGAAGACTTGATTAAGATTAGTGTCCTAGCTATGGAAAAAGCCAAAGAGAAACAAGTTATGAGAAACCCTCTCTTTCTAGAATCAGTGAACATTCTGAATGACCTAGTGCCTGCAGACAAGAAAGTGACTAAAATTCAGTCAGTTGATGACTTAGATAGCATTCTAACAAGCTTGAAAGCACACTTTACAAGTTTAGTAGACTCAGCTACTAGAATTGCAGAAGATGAGTATAAAAAGGAAAGATTGATTGAACTGATAAAGAATTTTTCCTTAGATTTAAAGTCATTAAAGATTGGTCAGACAATGTTGAAAGAGTTGGCATCAAAAGGCAGAAAGGTAATAGCAAATTGCATGGACAGAGGAAAACTGTCATGCCCAAAAGTTGGGCAAAAACACACAAACAATTTTTTTTTAAAAATGGACTAAAAAGGATAACAGTACTACCACATGGGTAACATGTGCACGTAGAATGATGCAACGGGATAAAAGAAAATAGAAGGGTTCCTTACGCTACATTTTTATCTACATGCAAACTGAGGCAGTTGATGAAAAGTCAACCAGAGTTTACCAAAAGTAAACTATACTCTAAAATATGTGAAAGGTAAGCACTAGGGTTTGTTAAACTCTAAGGATGTCTCATACACGCAAACCAAGATAATTGACTAAAAGTCAACTAGGGCTGACCAAAATTCAACTATACTTTGAAATACGTGAAGGAGGGTCACTAGGGCCTACTAAGTTCTAAAGAGGGCCAAGGCACACAATTCAAGATAGTTGACTGTAAAGTCAACCCATATTGACCAAAAAGTCAACTATCATCGAAAGGTGCAAAACTGAAACCCTAGTGTCCAGAGGCTGCAAGGAACACCTGGTTCAAATTTTGAAACGTATGAACAGGGTTTGACCATGGTTGACTTAAAGTCAATCGTGCATAAGAATGGTCAAAAGGGGGGGACATTAACAATGTCTAATGCTAATTTAGTTCAATGGAAACAATATAATTGGTTAATTTATTGTTTAATAACTCACATAAAATTATTTAACAAAATATACATATATAAATCTATAGGTCTAATTTAATCATCTGAAAGAATTAGGTCTCTAAGGTAAATTAAAGCCCAACCTATGATAGGACCTAATCCAATCAAAATTAAATTTAATTAAAAAAAAATTCATTAAATCTAATAAAAGATAAATAATTAGTTTTAATAAGAAAAATCCTAATGCAAATATAAAGAAAATATCTAAATTAAATTCAAACATTGATGAAGGGTGCTCCCCTTAATACCACAAATACATAACAGAAACAGAGAAGCAACAACAATTTGCAAGAACAGAAAATGGACTTCTTATTATCTCCACAAATGCGGAATTACAAACTTTCAGAACTACAATATGCAAAGCCACATGGGCATTCCCCTTACAATATTCTATAGGACAAAGCCTTGAATTATTACCCAAATCTACCCAAAACTATCCCGAACTGCATAAAACAACACTATGGGCCTTCTTTATATAGGCAATTTCCACCGCCCGAGAAGCTTCCAGAAATTTAGCCCTTAAGGCCGACCAAACTTAGAATTATTTTATTTTTCAATTTAGTACATCAAAGTCGGCTCAAAATAACTTTTGAAACCCGAAAATTTTGAAGGAAAATTATTTTCTGCTA